>PVHY01017321.1:0-31710 GCA_004024945.1 Uropsilus gracilis
ATGTATGGAATATCTATGCCTAAGGTATATGAACTCGAGACAAAGCAGCAATAAACGAGACTTGATCAGAAACCTGTCTTGTCTCCATTTCTCGTGTCTCCTGTCCCATCCCCATTCCCACTCCTTCCTCCAGGTCTCCGTTGACGATCCCGCGGGTCGGGACACCATCATCACTGGGCTTGAGCTGGGAAGTAAATCTGATTCCCAGTGGCCTCTGTGGAAGGAAAACATTTCTAGAGATCTAACTTAGGAGAGGAGAAAAAGCAGAAGCTTGGGCATCATTGACCATATCAAGTGTAACTTCGTCACTTACTAGCAGGGTGACCTGGTAAATCATGGCCTCAAGCTTCACATAGTTGGGGACAACCAGGTGATATAGTTGACAGGGGATATACTATGCCATGTGGGGGGGATGTGGGATGTCATTCCTCTCCCTATTTTTCTCAACATTTCGACACCAAAATATACTCAGCTCTAGATAACACCAAAATTCTTATTTTAGCAGAGGTGAAGTCACAGAGTGGGAAGACAGGCTTGGGTGTGAGACCAGCCTGAGTCCAAATAGCCCTGCCGCGCTCCAGTCTTGGGGAGAGCTAGGAAGCACAGCTGCCATCTATTGCTTGTTAGCCTTTGCTCAAGTCCTTTGCTCAGGTATCTTCTGTGCCTTCTCCAAGTGAGAACACTAGTTCTGGCCCTTCTGTGTTCTTGTTCTTGTGAGGAGTAAACGAGATAATGCACTTTAGTGCTAAGGTTTCAAGTGGTATCCATGTTAGTTGTTAGCACGCAGAGGGGTGTACGGGCTTAGCCAGCACAGGCAGCCATCTGCCTCCCGTCACAGGCTTCTCAAGAGGACACAGGAGGGGCTTTATGTGGGCGTCAGTTACTGACCACCGTGAACACAGAAAGGGAGGGCGTCCACCCTCCAGGACCCACCTACCGCCAGAGTCCCTGTGTACCCTCAAGCAAGAGAGCCCCTGCCCTCAGAGCCCACCCACCTGGGCATGCTGGTCACCATCTGTTTGCAGCAGGCTCCTTCATGCTCTGCCTTCATCCCTTGTGCCTACGTGAGGCAGCTTTTTTCGCAAAGGAACTCCTGGCTGGATTTTCTTTTGGAAACTTAATTTGACATCAAGTCTTGACAACCCCCTCCGGTATCTCATTGACCATAACAGAAATCTCATTCCTGTAGGAAGAGACTCTGAAATGGGTGTGTATTTGGAGGTTAGAGACTCAGGGGTCCTAGCCACGACCAACACCAACATCAACACTTCTCCCCATCCCTGTGCCCACCTGCATTGGGACTCCCAGTGTTTGTTTTTAAAAGTGATGCAAAAATCAAAACATCAGGAAGCCAGCAGGTCATATAGTGAGGGGCAGATAGAGGCTAGAGAGGGGAGTCCTCCTGGCTGTTCTGCCAGAGCATTTGGTGGTTGCATGAATGAATAGCTTGGTTAGATAATTAGCTCAGAAGTTCGCTCAGTTGCTAATGTCGAGAATGGGTTGGAGAGACCAAGCCTACAGGCAGGCCTTGGTGAGAAGTCGCGGGGCTCCAGGGCAGTGGGCCAGAGAAAAGGCAGATTCCATTTTTTGAAAACAGAAATCAATAAAACATAGACGTTGGGATGAATGGTAGGGCAGAGGTTATAAAAACTGCCTTTGAACTTGAGAGAATGCCTGGGTCAGCTTCTCCCTCATCTTCCATCTCTCCCCTTCCTCCCACCCCTTAACTGATTCTGGTCTCAGTGGAAAGTCTTCTCCTCAGAGACCTGCCTGGATCACTCTGTCCACAGCGGAAAGTCCACTCCAGCCCCTGCTGTATTCTATACTCCACCTCGTTTATTTCATTTACACAATGAAATTCATTGTCAGAATTCTATAGTTATATTATTATCTGTCTCCACCATTAGACTGTTGCTCCCTAGGGGTGTATCAGACCTGTTTCATCCTTTTATCCCTGTGCCTAGTGAGGACCTGGCATGTAGTAGACAGGATGGATGGATGGATGGATGGATGGACGGACGGACGGACGGACGGACGGACGGACGGACGGACGGACGGACGGACGGACGGACGGACGGACGGACGGACGGACGCCAAGAGAGAAGCAATAACATGAAGAACTGTCAGCCAGCAACTAGAAGTGACTGTGTGTGTACGTGTGCGTGTGTGCGTGTGTGTCAGAGCTCCTAAGAGTGTGGGCTGCAGCTCCGTGGGTCATCGCTTTAATCAGACTCTGACAACCAACTGAGAGTGCCCAGGCAGGGGTTAAGACAAACACCACTTTGCCAGAGAAGCACAGATCCCTTGCTCCCCAGACACGCTGCATCAGAATCTCTGGGAGTAGCACCCAGGAATCCGCATGAGTAGCACGTTCCCAGGTGACTCGCATGCACCTTGAGGTTGGAGAGCTCGGCTCTAGGAAAGAGGCGCGTAGACCGCGGGAGAAGAAGACGGGCTGAGACGGTGACTTTGGGCGGCCAGGTCACAGGCAGCTGCCGAGCAGACCTTCGGCGCACTTGGCCTCAGCCGCGCCCCGCCCCCTGCCACGCCCTCCACCCCGCCCTCTCCGCCCCCACAGCTCTACTCTCGGATTGGCTGCCTCCCTGCCCGTCCCCCGGCCTCAGCCAATGGGTCTGGCGCGCCGCGGAAGCCGGAAGTCGGGAGCGCAGCGGCGGCGGCGGCGGCGGTGGCTGGCGCTCTCCCTGAGCAGCTGTCGCCCGGCGCCATGCGAGGCCTCGGGCCAAGCCTGAAGGCTCAGCGCCTCTTCCCGCTGCGGCTCCCGCCGCGGCCGTCGCGGCCGCCCGGACCCCGGCTGGCGAGCGGGCGGGTGGCCGGCGCCCTGGAGCGAGCCATGGATGAGCTGCTGCGCCGCGCTGTGCCCCCCATGCCGGCCTACGAGCTGCGCGAGAAGACGCCGGCGCCTGCCGAGGGCCAGTGCGCAGACTTCGTGAGCTTCTACGGCGGCCTGGCCCAGGCGGCAGAGCGGGCCGAGCTGCTGGGCCGCCTGGCGCAGGGCTTCGGCGTGGACCACAGCCAGGTGGCCGAGCAGAGCGCGGGCGTGCTCCAGCTGCGCCAGCAGCCGCGGGAGGCGGCCGTGCTGCTGCAGGCCGAGGACCGGCTACGCTATGCCCTGGTGCCGCGCTACCGTGGCCTCTTCCACCACATCAGCAAGCTGGACGGAGGCGTGCGCTTCCTGGTGCAGCTACGGGCCGACCTTCTCGAGGCGCAGGCCCTCAAGCTGGTGGAGGGGCCGCACGTTCGGGTAAGGCCCCGCCTGGGCCGGCCCCGCCCCCACCCACCCCCCTTGGCGAGGGTCACCCAGGGCCGCGCCCCCGCCTTGCTCCCCGGGCTCAAGACAGCCCTCCTCCTGTCCTCACCCACTGTCCCTCAAGACCCAGACACTCCCTTTTCCCTCCAGTGAGCCCCGAGCTCCGTGTTAGCCAGTCTTATGAAAACCTGGGTGATGTGGGTCTGGTAAGTGCCATAGTCCTAAGAAACCCTGTAAAGTGCACAGAGACCAGAGGCACCGCTGGCCACTGTGTGTGAATCTGGCTTTCTTTGCCACAGAACTTGGGGCAGATGTTTGTTTTCATCCCTAAACTATGATTCTAGGTAGACGTCTTGAAGTAGCCACATGCTTAGCACAGTGAGCTTACTTTAAGATTTAAATAGTGATGACTTGAAAGATGACTGGTAGTTGAATATAGTCCTTTCATACTATTGCTTTTGAATGTAAAAAGATCCCCTTTCACGCTGGGCACGGTGGCTCGTACCTGTAAGCTTCAGCCTATGAAGCAGCCGGGTTCGCGTCCCGCCTGGGGCCCATAGCGAGACCTAGCTCCAAAAAAACAGCTGGACGTGGTGATGTGCGCCTGTAATCCCAGCTACCTGGGAACTGAGGCTGGGGATTGCTTGAGTCTGTGGCACCCCGGGCAATGAGAGTCTGCGGTTCCACAGGCAAAAATAGCAAGACCTAGTCTCAAAAAAAAAAAGATGCCCTTTCAGTGAACAGGAAAAAAAATGTAGTTTTATGTTTCAGTAAGTTTCAGATACTAACACATTTAGGTGTTTAAAAAACGCATCAGTAGGGTAGTTATGTCCCAGTTCATTTAGGAACTATTGACACTGGCATGATAGTTTTTAATGTTCATTGCCTCACCTTCAGATTCAGGGTATTCATGTCCCCTTTTACAGTAAAGAAAACTGGTAGTGAGGTTGTGTGACTTGACTAGAATGTAGAACAAATGGTTATGTCCCATCCAAATCCAGGGTTCTTTGCACTACATTTTATGTCTCCATCCTACTGTGTGGATTACCATGTTGGTCAGAGACTGTTGTGACTGCTTAGTCCTAGAAGCATAAGCATTGGACACAGTTAAAGATGGGACTCATCTCAGTGGTTACAGTACTGTGACTTGATTGCTCTTGATAGTGGGTTAACCTTCCGTGCTAAGCATTACATCAAGCCATAGTCTCAATTCACCTTGCTCCTGGCTCAAGCCTGGTTTGAATGGCTGGTGTGTATGTTCTGTACCCCTGTGTATTCCCATTGATTCCTCCCAAGGGAGACTAGGCTTCATATGCAATCTAAGTAGGCTTCTTTTCCTCAAAGCAGGGGCCATGGCTCCACTAACCGAGTGTTATTGCACAGACTTGAGAATGACAGAATGCCACCTGTCCCCAGTGAGGCCACCCATCCTTCCACTCAGCACACAGTGTGCACAACCATTTTGTACCAGGGGTGCTCTGGTTGCCAGGGCCACTTGTTCCGGAGCAGAAGCTTCCATCCTAGTGCAGGGAGAGTGAGCAACAAACCTGAGCTCTGAGTGCTTTTTTGTCCTTCATCATCTTTCTTAGCCACGAGGATCTGTGGGACAGAGGCAGTGACTAAAGCCTGTCTTGATCAAGTGCAGGGGGCCAGAGCTGCTACACAGGACCAGTCCCAGTGACTCCCTAGCTCTGTGTCATCGCTCCTCCTCAGCGCTTGGAGCTGGTAACTTAAGTACATCTAAAATGCCTTTGTTCTTTCATACCTTGTCTTTTCCCACAAAGTCAAGGACAAACTAAAACAATCCAGATAACTAATGGTTTCATGTTAGTTTCTGTGAGTCCGGTGTTTAATATTCTCTCTTATAACAGTTTCCTCTTTCGGAGAATCAAGGCAACTTGAGCTTCTGTCTTAGCAGCGATCTTGGTGTCCATCCCCTGGAATATTACATCATCTATGTCACCCCTGCTGCCCCGGGACCCCTCACCACACCTCACATGGCTGGCAGCCTGGCATTTACAACCCTAAATGCATTTTTGATGCACATTCAACCATCCTGGGCTACAGTTCCAGCTTGTGACTCACTCAGCTCCACCGACCCTCCTCCCTAGCCAAGTTGGTTCTTGGATGGAAAGTTCCTGAAACCATAGCTAACAGGGATGCCTGTTAGAACACGGCTACCTCTACTCCTGCTCATTCACTCTGCTTGCCCACCACTCTGGCTCCAGGTGGTCTCTTCCAGGCTCCAGCCTCTTGGCACATGTTATTGTCTGTCTCCTCACTGGAACTTCATCCATTAAGCTCAGGATGAGCATTTGGAGTATTCACTGCCCCCCAAATAGATGAGCAGCTGAAACAAAGCCTTGAGATAGGCTGGACGACCGAGTCGGCACACTTGCTGTTCCCGCTTGTCTGGATGTCACAGTATTCTGCTCTGAGTTCTAAGCCTGCCAGGAAACCCAAAGAACTGGGAAGCTTCTGTCTGCTGAGAGAGACAGCAGACAGTTGGATTGCTCTGGCAGATGTCACCATATGCCCGGGGCAGCCCAGCATAGAAATACACTGCACGGCCTGGCCCCTGTGACCTTCCGATTTGAAAGAGAAGGTCAAGTGAACACGCAGAGCCTTGCAGAAGAGTGACTGGGAACTTGGCCTGCTCATTTCCTTGCTCCAGTCCTGTCCACTCTGTGCCCATCACAGATTCTTGCCCACTAAAATCCTCTCAGGCCCAAGTAACTGGCAAATGTGAGGCCACAGAAAGATGCCTTACAAAACAGGCATGGCAGAGGTAGTAGCAGTGGAGAGGGAGGGCCTGGTGCCCAGTCCTGTCTTTGCCATCCAGTGAGACCATCCTGAATGCCACCTCTTGCTCTAGTTTTAAAGGGTGCTAGCCAAGTTACCTCACCCCTGGGCCCACTGACTCAGTGCTAGAGGTGAGGCTGTGGTCTGTAGGTTGAAGGTCAGCCGCCTTCTCAGAACTGCACTGAGGAATTTGGTGAAGCTTGGCTGCATAGTTTACAAATGCGGACACAGTTCGTGACCACGTTGCTCTCGGACCAGGGCTGGTGGTTATCGGGAGCCTGTGAAAAATCCAGGCGACTGACATTTCCGTGTTACATGCAGCCCCACATGAAGACAACACCGGTGCCCAGGCAGGGCTGATTTGCTTGGCTTGGATGCTTTAAATCAGATAAGGTTTCTCTCCCGTGGGGCGTGCGTAATCCTTTTTCATGGGAAGTTCAGAGTCAGAGTCAAGTGTTTCTGCGGCACTGAAGGTTTTGCAGGCTGGCAAAGGTCAGATATCTGTGCTGTGTCTCAAGATAGCAGGTTCCACGTGTGGGGACGATGGGCGTGTGCCCACAGTGAGTTCAGAGGTCCAGTCAGTCATCAGAAACCTGGCTCCATTAGAGGCCCGCCCGGGGCCTGTGCATCCACCCTGAGTCTCCACTGGTGCCATGTTTATTGTTTCCAGAACTCTCTGGCTTACTGCAGGTGAATTGGTCTTAAGGAATTTATTCCCAGGCAGGAACGTTAAGTGTGCCTACAAATTCCTACAAATAAGGAATTTGTAGAAAAAGCACTGGTCAGTAGCTCTGTGGTCTGTGATTACACATCCCCCAGTTTTAAACAGGCCTCTTGGTTACCAGAGAAAATGTTTTTGTTGCAAAACATGTTCTTTTCTTCTGTCAAAGTTGCAAGTGAAGTGAAGAGCTTTGTCTTGGCCTAGGCATGTGACCTTCAGTGGAAGGAAGTTGCGTTCTGCATGTTCTTTTCTGAGGCCGGGTGCCAGGGCTTTGCACTCAGAGGGCACACTCCTGCCTTCCACTTTCTGCTTAACCGTAGTGGTGTGGGAGGGGAGGGGAGGGGAGGGTACATGGTGAGCACTAGCTGCGGCAGACTCCACAAGGGCCTTTCCTCACAGAGAGGATGTATGTCAACAGATGCTCCTGGCTCAAGCTCCCTTTTACCCCGCTCTGCCTTGGGCTGGGTATGAGGAGTGTGTGAGAGTGAGCATGGGGGGTGGGAGTGGGGTGTTATATGCTTTCTGTCTTTCTCCAAAGACTCACTGGGGTGGAAGAGTTAGGTTTTCTCCAGACTAGATCCCAATAATGTGGACCTGAATCTCTATTGTGGGAGAAGGTCTGAGCACAGAAGGTCTAACACCACAGTTTGTGGGCATTGGCAATTAGAGAATGGGTAGGTCTCGGCTGGGGTGGGGTCGGGAATAGGAATCGTGAAATGGGCAGTGGGGGGGCCTAGATAGCAGCATGAGTGGCAGCTTGGCACAAGGGAAGCTATTCGATTTCCATCCACGCCAAATGCTTTGTCCTGTGCCCTCTTTGGTGGATTTGTCTCACTTTTAAGTGAGCGCAGTGGTCACTGGTTCTACAAAATCCTGTGCTTACCTAGATGGAAAGAGAATCTGGCTGTTTCTAGAATCTGCCCCTGTCCCCTAAGGGGCAAGGGCAGGGCATTGCGATGGGACTGAATGCACCTCAGCACTCTCAGCCCCTCCAAAGGATTTCGGGACCCCTGAGCAATGAAAAGAACCTTTTCTTCACATACCAGCAGTGAGGAGACCGTGACAGCCCCAAACTTCCGCAGCGCCCAAGGGAGCCAGCTTCTCTGCTCAAAGGCACAGTTGGCGGGCGTCTTGTCGGTGTCATCCGAGATGAGTGGAGTCAGAGGACGGAAAGAGCTGAACTCCAGTGTCGCCGGCACCCAGCAGTGCACTTCTGAGTCTTGGGCTGCTGCTGAATGACTGAGTGAGCACCCGGCTCCTGCGCCTTCTAGCCCTCCTGCTCTGCTCGTGCTGACCTCAGCATGTTGCCCAGGCAACTGACCTCAGCCCAGGCAGCTGTGGTGACTGTGGACTAAGTGGCCGGGACTGCTCACCTTTCACCTGGATTCCGTCCCAGCTAGAGCTGAGAATAGAATGAAGAGACATTTAGAGGCAGAGTTTTCACCAGCCGAATGGTTTCTTTCATAATTAGGACTAAAACCAGGTGTTTATGACCTTTTCCTGTTAGGAATGTAATAGAGATGCCACCATACGGAACTCGGCTGGTGGGCAGAGGATTCCTGGTATTTGGTGTCTGCTCATGAGTGTGAGGGCCGCAGGAAGACCAGAAACCACTGTAGCCAAGTGCAGTCAGTGCAGGTTCTTAAAGAGCAGTTTCTGTTGCCTGGTGCTTGCCCGCCCTGCCCCTCCCCTCCTCACTCCCATCTCCTAATGCTTCTCTTTTTCATTTGCTGTAACTCATCAACCGCCTTCCACATGGAAACCACCCCCATTTCCTGCTTTAGGAATTAGAGGAATGAGTCAAATGACCTCTGACCCTCCAGAGTGGAGCTGGGTAAAGGACACCAGGTGGCTGTGGAAGCAAAGGTGAAAGGAACTCAGCGGGCATCTGGTCCAACTGCTTTTCTTCAGGCAGCGCCACCAACTCCAGACCCCAGCGCACCCTTGCTCCCAGGGAGGGCACTCCTCCAGGAGACATCCGTGGGTAGCCCCAGCCAGTCAGAAGTTCTGAGCAGTGAGTTTTGGTCAAAGCCAGACTACCAGCGACTTCCCCCAGTCCGTCCCAGGTTTCTCTCTCTCATGGAGTCCCACTGAACAAGTTTGTAGCTGCTTCTGTGCTCCAGGCCTTAGGTATTTACATTTAAATGTTACTGAAATATTTAAGTTGAGGCTTCTCTTCATTCTGAATTCTTCTCTGAGCCACAAACCTGTAACTGCAACTTATTCTTCAGTGACAAAGCCCTAAGACCCTTTACCAGGGATGAAAAAGCAAAATGATCCTATGACATTTTTACAACTACAAAACCATCAGGGACTCTGTGACTCTTAGACAAAGACTCATAGCGTCAGTTCTATACCTTCTGTTTACTGCTATTCACCAGTAACATTCAGTGTATCTGTTAGTGTGTAGTCCAGCCATGAGTAACAGACCTAAAGTGACAGTGATTTGAATAAGGGAACTCATCTCATGGGAAAGTTTGCAGGTTGGAAGCTGAGAACTAAGTCTGCTCTGTGGCGCCTTCAGTCGATCAGATTTCCATCTTGTTTCCCTCACCCCCAGTTACCTCATGACCACAGTGACTGCTTTACCTCTGACCACTACACCTCCTTCCAGTGTAGAGTGGAAGGACAAAGAAAAAGACAGTGCTAGGGCACACTGCTGCTGCACTTTCAGGGGCTCGTAGCTGCTTCAGGACGGCTCTGCCAAAGTCTGGCTGCCCCTGGGCCACTCCCTGCTCTCGCGTCACTGCTGTTAGTTATCTGGTCAGCAAGAGTCACCATCAGCTAAACCCAGATGGTCCTCTCCATCCTTCCTTATACCTCTCTTGCTTTTCTTGCTTCAGAGCGTTCATTGCACATGTCCTCCTTTCAGGAAGGATGTTATAGTAAATGAGGGGAATTAGAAGAGATTCATTGAGTCTAAATGCTCTGATTGCCAGATTCACTGGTAACTTTTATCCCAGTGAAACTGTGTGACCCGCCTTCTTTGAAAGGTGCATCCTGACTCCGGAGACGTGAACACGCACTTCTTAGAGAAACAGGGGGCCTGGATCCAGTTTCTCTTCAGAAATGAGGAATGTTTGACATCGAAGGTCTTGAGAGGAGGACTTGAGCCTGGTGTCTGTGGCCTTTATGCTAGGCTGTGACTCATGACGTCGGCTTTGACGTCACAGTTGGGTTCACTACATGATTGGGTGGGAACATATTTGATGTGAGCAGCTTGGTCCCTATGGAGCACTCATCCCAATGGCTTGGCACAGTGGTGACACTCCGGAGGTTTGCACTCAGTCTGGTGTGGGGCAGGAACTCCGTCACGCAGTCTCAGGGGGAGCTGCCTGGAGCCTTCTGCAGTCGGCTCCTGTGTTGGGTTCGTGTTCCCATTCACTGTGCTGGAAGCGGGCCGAGTTCTCTCCTGGGGAGGCCGACACTATCTCTCGTCCTGCAGGAGATGAACGGCGTGCTGAAAGGTATGCTGTCGGAGTGGTTTTCCTCGGGCTTCCTGACCCTGGAGCGGGTCACCTGGCATTCGCCCTGTGAGGTGCTGCAGAAAATCAGCGAGTAAGTCATGGGCTTCCCCTTTTCTCAGATTTCCCCTGAAAGCCAACCTCCCTTCATATGCACCTTTTCTCTAGGGCCTGGTAAAGCCCAGGCAGGAGCTTCACAGCTGTGATGTGTCCAGGCGGTGAATCGGGATCAGCCAGGGGACAAGGGCACAGAGAGACATTTCTGTCCCCTAATTAAATTGGGAGTCTCATTTCAAAGGCACAGGGCCGCTTCTTCCAAACTCCATTGTCAGAGCTGTGTGAAGTCACGGGGCCAAGTATCTGCGTTAGTAATTCAGGCAGCAACCAGCTCGTCTACTAGCTGTTAAAATTTCTCCCTTGGGTAAAATCCCTAAAATTGCTGCAGTGTTTGTGACCATGAAGGCTTGGTGGCAACCTAAGCGCCCACCAGTAGAGGATTGAAGGAAGAAGATGCTGCATCCGGCATCCGCTACTCACAGTGGAAGGCTGTTCAGCAAGAAGGAAAGATGAAATGTTGCCATTGGCAGCACAAGGGAAGGAGCTGGTGGGGAATGTGCAGGGCAGAATCAGAATCAGAGGGTGCCTGCCGTGGCCCATGCTGAGGACACAGGTGTTTGGATGAGCCCTGGAAGCCCAGGGGTGTTTGCCACATCAGCTCCACACCCAGAGACCCAGCAGAACGAGAGACAGGCTGTCCCCAATCACTGCATAGCTGAGCGCTGAGGAGCAGAGCACCGTTTCGTGTAAAGCGGTTGTTAGTTTCCCTTGCTCTCGTGGTCAGTGGTGTTTCACAATAAGGTGATGCTCTCTGAATTTTCCTAAGGTAGCCATTGAAGCTGATTGCGAGGACTTTCTCAGCATTGGGAGTGGAAGCGGGCGCAGGCCCGGGCCTGACTGGACGTGTCTCCCTCCCCCCCGGCAGGGCAGAGGCCGTGCACCCGGTGAAGAGCTGGATGGACATGAAGCAGCGCGTGGGGCCCTACAGACGGTGCTACTTCTTCTCTCACTGCTCGGCGCCGGGAGAGCCCCTCGTGGTCCTGCACGTGGCGCTGACCAGTGACGTCTCCAGCAACATCCAGGTGTGGGGCGGGGCTTCAGGACCCAGCAGCTGTCCCAGGTTTCAGCTTGCCTAGACCCTTAAGAGATAAATTGCCTTAGATCTGTGCAGCTGTGGGAACTGGCTGGCTAAAATCTCCAAAAGCTGGTGGCTGCAGACACAGGAGGAAGGAGAGCGCACTTGTCTCTGCCGGCCTCTCGCCATACACTGTGCTTTTGTGAGACAAGAAGAGCCAGGAAGGCCCTGGGTTCTACTCGTAGCGTGTCCTAAGTGGATTTGTTGGGGGTAGAGGGAGTGAGGTGGTTAAAAGACTTGTGATTGCAAGATTTTGAAAAAGGGCATGTGTGCCAGCTGCCGGCCCAGAGCCTGCAGTGGGGGCGTGCTTGGCTGCCCGCCTCCAGTCACCGTGGCTTCTTACAGAGCCGGCCTGGGCCAGTGCCACCAGGGACTAGGGCACAGGTCTCAGGAAAGTTGAGAAATTGGGGGGGGGGGTTTAAGACCCTGCAGCCATGCTGGGTGAGGGCTGCCGACCCAAATAGACCACTGACTTGAAAGATGAGCATGTCCCGTATCAGGAGGGAGCCGAGGAGCTACGCCTTTGTTCTTGGTGGCGGGTAGCGCTCGCTGGTGCTGGTGCTGGTGCTGGGGCATTTGGCACATGCCGGGAGTTACGGAGCCTCTCTCAGGGCACTTGGGCAGCATCTGCTAACTTAGAAAAGACGCCTCCCTGTTGCCCTAAAAACTTCACCGTGAGACTTGGTCCTGGGAGCGGCTGCAAACCAAGAGCGAGGCTGTGGCGCCTTGCACACCGTCTCTGGTTTCTGGGAACAGTAAAGGGCACTTGGGAGCTCACGCCCGCGACTGCTGCACACCTAGATGTGGAGCAGCGTTGGACTTCTGACATGGTCAGACATGCGGGTGCTGAGGGGAGCAGAGCAGCTGAACGGTGTCAGTGCAAAGGCCTGAGAATGAACAGCAGAAACATAAGTCACTGTCCAATAGAATCACAAAGGGGTAGAAAAGACCCAGGCTGTGGATCAGCCCCCCAGGGCCCCAGAGAGCCTCCCAACAGCAGACAGGCCGGGGGGTCCACGCTCATGGCCTTGCCCTTGAGTCCAGGGGCCCAGCAGGGCAGAGGGCCCTTCCAATTTCCACTCCCTGAGGGGGCTCCCGGCCCAGAAAGGAGGGTGAGGTGCAACTGTGGGCGTGTGTACCGCTCTCACCTGGCGGCAACTGTCCCCCAGGCAATAGTGAAGGAGTGCCCTCCCTCCGACAGCGAGGACAGGAACCGAATCGGCGCAGCCGTGTTCTACTCCATCAACCTGACCCAGCCGGGCCTGCAGGGTGTAGAGCTGGGCACCTTCCTCATAAAGCGGGTGGTGAAGGAACTGCAGGTGAGTGCGGGGGCACCCTGCCAGCCATCTCAGGGGTGGGAAGGTGCTTCTCAGGACCCTGGGCACCCCCAAGAGCTGGAGCTAGTGCCAGTGACCATCCAGAATCAAGCTGTTCCCATGGCGCCCGGATGCAGTGTGCGCCGAGGTCCTATCTCCCAGGACCCCGACATGGTTTGCCTGTGCTGTCTCTGCGTACATGTGAGGCATGACCCCACCAGCTCCTACCATGAGGGCATGTCCAGCTTCAGCTGTGCACTGTTGCTGCCCCCTTCTCTCTGCTGCCCTGGGTTTGAAACCTCGCTCTCCTACAACAGAAACATTTGCTCTGGGTCTGGGCCTTCTAAAATTTTCTCCAAAGGGGCCCTGATGAACGGAGTGAGCAGAATCTAAGATCAGGTGAATGAACCTCCTGTCTGGGAGAGTGGGGCTCCGGGCTGAGGGTGGGTCAGCACGGACGGTGCCGCAGAGGCCCCGTGCGGCAATGACGGCTGGCATGCCATTCAAGGGCCCGCGGCTCCTCCTACATTCACAACCAGTTATCAGCCCGGGACTCGGGGCCCCCTTGCGTGTCAGCCTCACTGCGGCCACTTTCACGGGAGGTGGTGAGGAGCACATCTGATGAGAGTCGGTGGCTGCTTTCACCCCTGCAGCTCTGTGGAGGTGCATGTGAAGGGGCAGTGGGGGTGGTGGGGGTACGATCCCATCAGAGCAGTCAGAGTGGGCCCCCCACAGGCTCTGGTTCAGACCAGTCAGAGCAGACCCCTCTCCCGCAGCCCCGCTGAGGGAGCACTGCTGAAGCTATGGATGAGGATGAGACTAGTGCGCCCCCACCCCAGGGTGCTGGTGGGCCTCATAGGACCTACACTGGGGAGTCTCTATGCCAGAGAACATGGGGAGCCCGTGCTCTCTTAAAGTTGTTGGTCCTGACTTTTGTTTTTTGGGTTTTTTTAACTTTATTTTTTTATTTTATTTTATTTTTTTAATATTAAATCATTTACTTATGTGGTCCTGACTCTTGAATGATGCCGAGAAAAGGGGCATGCTAACAACTTATGGAGCAGGTATATGAAAACGTCCCGCCCATGCGTGGGTTGCCGGGAGCAGGACTAATAGGAAGTAGACTACCAAACTGTGGAAAGGGGAGGGCGGGAGTAGGGGCGAGGGGAGTGTGGACGTTTTCTTTGCTTCCATCACACATTTTCAAAAAAAAAAAAAAAAAATTCACCTCCAGTAAGTATCATGTTTAATCAGAAAATACAGGGTTTGGACCTGATCGCTGACATCTCTGGGTGATGGACAGTAATGGACAGTGGTGTAATGGACAGTAGCGGTGGAACCATAGCGACTGCTGTGGAGAAATACCAGTGGCTGCCCGCTCTGTCCCCTCCTCTGCTCCCCCGGTGGTATAGCTGGGCAGCTGCTGTACGTCCAGTGGTGCATGAGTGCCAAGCATGAGACCAGGGTCTGTGGCCACGGAGAAGCTTACAAGAGGGGCCCACTGGGCCAGAGGACCAGCCTGGGTCAGAGGCTGCACACCAAGTGGCCCCTGGCAGCAGCGCCTCTGGTCACAGGGCCACGGTGCCAGCCTGTACCCTCTGGCCTAAGGGGCCCGAGATGCCTCCGCGGCCTGGCAGACACCAGGTCCTTCATGAATGCCCCCTGCAGAAAGGAAACTCCTGGCCTCAGCTGTCGCTGCCGACGCAGCAGCGTGCAGGCGCTGGGAGGCAGGGGGCAAAGGCCGCCGCTTCCTGGTGACGGGCCTGCCGCATCTGTGTGTTGTCTCCACCCTCCCTTCCCACCCCAACCCTACCTTGCAGAAAGAGTTTCCTCACCTGGGGGCATTTTCCAGTCTGTCTCCTATTCCCGGATTCACCAAGTGGCTTCTGGGGGTCCTGAGCGCGCAGGCCAAGGAGCCCGGGAAGGGCGAGCTGCTCTCGGAGCCGGAGTGCAGGGACATCTCCGAACTCACCGGCGGGCCTGCGTACGAGACGCTCCGGGACCTGCTTGGCGGCAGCGACTGGGTCAAGTCTGAGGAGCTGGTCAGGGCGCTGCAGGCCCCTCTGATGAGGCTCTGTGCCTGGTACCTGTATGGGGAGAAGCACCGAGGCTACGCCCTGAACCCCGTGGCCAACTTCCACCTGCAGAACGGGGCCGTGATGTGGCGCCTCAACTGGATGGCCGATGCCAGCCTCAAGGGCGTCACCGGCTCGTGCGGCCTGATGGTGAACTACCGGTACTTCCTGGAGGAGACGGCCGCCAACAGCGCTGCCTACCTGGGCTCCAAGAGCATCAAAGCTTCCGAGCAGGTGCTCAGCCTGGTGGCCCAGTTTCAGAAGAACAGCAAGCTTTAAAGCCCACCTTTCCTGGAGCAGACGCCCCGGCCCGGGAAGCGGTCATTCTCCGGATGGGTGGGGTGGGGCAGAGTCTGTGCCCAGAGGACCCTGCCATGGGGTCACCTGGAGGGACTGTGCCCGGACACACCTGAGCAAGGTGGTGGTGGGCACAGGTGGGCACAGACTGGGTGAGGAGCCTGTGCTCCCTCCGGAAGGCTCTGTCACTGCCTTCGGCCTGGCTCCCGGCCCCGGGTGGGGCTGTGGCACCGCTGCCTTTAGAAAGCTCTAGTGCCTCCACGGGCCATCGTCTCAGGGAGGCTCCGTCAGCCGCACAAGGACCCGGTGGTGGCGAGAGAGGATTTTCCTTTGAGCCTAGAACGTACTTCAGCCGGGCCTGCTTTCGCCGCCGCTCTCCCCTCGTGGCCAGGAGGTGGCAGCTCCGCCACGTTCAATAGCTGAGTCGCCGAGAATCATGAATGCATAAGGTGCATCGTGGCTTCAGCCGCTGAGCACAGAGGGTGTGTTGCTTGGGGCTTCGATCAGGGCATAGCCTTTACAATGACAGTGATCCAGGTTCATAATGAACTTAATGCTAAGGAGCAAGTCTGTTCTGTGACACATTAAACGTGGTTATGTAAGGTTGTGTGGCGTTGACTTTTAAATTCGCATCTGAGCTGGGACCCCTGCTGTAGCATCAGCTGCACGCTTGGTGCCCGGCCAGCCCGCTGGTGTGTCAGGGGCTCTGTGCAGAGGGCTGGGGGTGTGGCCAGAGGACAAAGAGGGAGCAGAGGTGATGGCTGCCTTGTGGCAGAGAGGAGGGGGTATGTGTCTGTGCGCACAGGTGCGTGTATGTCTACTGTCTGAGCTCACAGGGCCTTCAGCGCTCCCCGTCACACTTCTCACCTTCCAGATCCGAGGTCTCCTCTGTTGTCTCCTGCCTGCGGACAGCATGCTGGTGGTCACCTCCAGAGGGCCTGCTCTCAGTCCTGGGGGAAGCCTCCCAGCTTCCTCTGCCTTGCTCTGAGCGGCTTCTGACCACCCTGGAGCTCCCGGGCTCCCCGCCCTTGCAGAGCGCAGGAGCAGTGCGAGTCGGCTGCTTCCTGGTGCCCAAACCGCACCTTGTCTTCATTTAACCTCTTAGTGTGGAAATCTTCAAGCCAAGTACACAAAAGTGAGGACAGTATCATGAACCTATGGACTTGTCACCCAGCATTCATGGTCATCAGCAATTTCCTCCTTTTGTCAAACCTCGCTTCTTACAGCGGCTTCCGCTCAGCAGGGTGCGTCATGAAACCAAATGGGTGAGTGGATGCAGGATGGTGGTGGATGGTGGATGGATGGGTGGATGTGTGGACAGACAGATGGACAGGTGTCTCTTCTCCGAGCCGCAACCCAAATCACTGAAGGGAAAGCCTCTGTGACTCCTCCATGATACTGCGTTGTGCCAAGACCCCCTCCTCATGTTACAGGAACCCCGTCATTGCTCTGTGCTCCCCCCGTCCGTCCCCTGGTGCCTCGTCCCCAGGGCTCCTCCTCACACGCAGGTATCTTGTTCTGAAAGACCATGTGGCATAATGGTTGGGGCCAGTGGCTTTTGCTCTGACCTTTGCCCCGTTCTCTGGTGGGGTCTCCCAGGCCCTACTCAGCTGAGTGGCCAGGAGCCAGCCACCAGCCCTCACGCTACATAGCACACCATCACCGTATTCACTACTGACACCCACACACCTTAAGTGGGGGACCCCTGTAGATCGGGGCTACCCTGCACTTGCCTGATGCAGGTCTGGGACTAGCATCTCCTGCCTTAGAAACCAGAGTGTCTGCTCTCTGACTTCTGGAACAGTTTCTGTGTCTTTACCTCTTTTCCTGCTTTTTTCCCCTCCTCTCTCTCGGCCCACCCTGCCCCCTTTCTCCAGCTGTGCCCTGTTGGTCACTAGGGTGTTCCCCCCCTCCTGAAGAGGAACCACTTTCCCCTTGTTCTGTGTGCAGCTTCAGGTCAGAGGGAGCACTAACATTTGTGCAAGCATCAGCTCATTCTGGGCTTTGTTTGAATTAAGCAGAAGGTAAATTTAAGTTTTAAGTGGAGTGAACGTCCTTTTAATTGGATTCTGAGGCCTTCCATTGATCCAGAATCCATACAAAGTCCATTTTGATTTATCCTTGGAAACAAAAGCAGCCCAATGATTTCTGTCCCCCGCAGTTATTTGCAGCCTAGTAAACCCGGTAGAGGCGACTCCGGGTCTCTTTTTTACCTTTGCTTTTGGATGTTTCGTTTCATTTCCAAATTGTATTTGCATTTCTCTGGAGAAAAGAGAGCCGCATCCTTCCTCTCAGCTCTGCACCAGAGGCCAGGCCCCTCCCACCCCTGCAGCCTGAGCAAGCTGGGGAAGGCCGGGCAGGCTGAGTGGCCATGAGCCTGGGGCCAGGCCCAGTCTCCGTGCTCCCTCTAGCCTGCCATGCCTCCTGCATGCCCCCACAGCTGGCAGACTCACAGTGCTGGCCCTGGCTTGATCAGGGGGAGAACTGAGAGGCCTGACAAGGCCTGGCCAGCGCCGGGAAGGAGCACCCCCAGGATGAGTCCAGTGCCCCTCAGATCCCAGCTGCTCCAGCACCAGGCATGGGAACGGAAGACCCCCCAAGCTGCCTCCCTTCCTGTTCTAGAGTCCTCCAGCGCTCAGCCTCTTCTGTTCTGCAGGAGCCAGCTCCTGCGTGCCACCCTGGTTCGCAGACCCGGCCCTGGCAAGTGCAGCCATGAGCTATGATCCAAGGTACAGCTCGAGGCCTGACTCCCTGGGTGTAACTCCACCCCTTCCCTGGCGATGAGCCACTGAGGAATGGCCAGAATCCTTCCTCAGGGCAGGAGGGGCGGGGGGACCCGGCCCACCAAACCCCAGACCAGTTAGGGTCTGTGCACTGTACCCCTGGGCCGGCCCTTCCCAAGTAGGTTGGCAAGTCGGGGACACCCGCGGGGCACTCCCCACCACTCACTGGACTGCACAGTCCACACAGGTTTCGTCCTCACTGGCTATGGCAGGAGAGGAGGGAGAGCGGAGAGCAGATTGCTGCCTGGCCAGGCTCTCCACTGTCACTAGGTGGAGGAGGACTTGGCTACCTGCTACCTGCTCCCAAAGGGAGCACCACAGCACTCACCCCATGGGGTCCACCTCTGCAAGCTGAAGTCATCCCCATCCCCTCACCAGCTTGGCCAGGCCCTGGCCACCTACCTCCAAGGAGCTCAGTCCCGCAGGGCCAGGACTGTGGGTGCCCAGAGAGATTCATGCTCTCGAGCTGCCCTGCACCCTGCTCCCCCACTTTCGGCGCCCATTCTTAAGCCCTGCTCCCAGGAGCCCTCTTCCCCTCCAGAAGACATCATCCCTGCCCGCGTGTCTGCTTGCTGCCTGCACACAGGTGACCACAGCGCCTGCCCCAGCTGCTCGGGACAGTCCCTCCTTGCCTGCTTTGGACAGTCACCTCCCAGATCACCACCCTCCACAGTGTCCTACACCTGGGCCCCCCACATCCCTCACAGCTCAGCTTCCTGGGAGCCAAGGCTGTGCACAGGTGCTTTCTCCCAGAACCAGCCCTTCAGCCCACCCAGCCCAGGGAGGCCACCCAGCTGTGACCTGGGCCTGAGACTTCCACACCCACCCGTCACCCACAGGCAGAACCAGCCTCTTTCCTGGCCCCAGGCAAGAGACAGCCTCCTGACCTTCTGTCCATGCACCCTCACTGGGCCAAGTCCTCCTCCCTAGTCAGTTAACACTAAGAGATGCAGGTCGGGCTCTTACCTCCAGAGCCCTTCTCCCCCACCCAGGCCCCACACAGCCTTCCTGTGGTGGCCTCCCCTCCCTTTGCGTCTGGCTCTCCCCTGGTTTCCGGGCTGCCCTGGCCAACCTCCCCTCCCACCTCTGTCAGGCCCCAGAGCTCACCCAGCTTCTGCCCCACCCCCTCCCGGAAGCGCTCCCTACTTCCTTCCTGGAACCCTACTCTTCTTCCAAACCTTCCAGCTGTCTTCTTCAGGAAGCACTGGCCTCCCCAACAGGCCCGTTGTTTGCCCTCCTGCCCTTCTGGTGGCTTCTCCGCAAGGTACTTTACCCGTGTCTGTGAGAGAGGGTGTGTGTCCCTGAGCACAGGTCCCTGCTTGGGTTTTACCCCTGCAGGGCACAACCCCTGGCACAAGCCGGCTTGCAGCTGGTACACAAACCCCCGGGGCTGCCTCCGTGTACACAGGGACCGCTGGCCATGACCTTGTGTGCCACCTGGCATCCTTCTAAGCCCCTAAGCCCCACAACTGCTTCCAGGCAGGTCTTTCTGGCCAGCCTTAGCCAGGCTTGGCCCTTGGTCCTTGGCCCTCTCCCCACCCCTCTCTCCCCACAGAGTCCTGCGGCCCCTGGGGTGCTGTGTGGAAACAGAACACCTTACCAACTCACAAGTCTCTGCTGCTTCCGGATCCAGTTCCTTCCCAGCCTATGTGAAGCTCATGGAGACCTGCAAAGTACTCTTCCCAGTGTGATGGTGGTGAGTTGGGGGCCCTGGCTGCATCGCAGCCTGAGTCTATGGGGGGGCTTTCCCTTGCAAGTCAGAAAGGGAATTTAGAAAGACCCACTTCCTTAGTCCCACTTCCACCTCTCCTGAGCCAGAGTGTCCCAAACCCCCCAAACACGGGCTGCCCGCGGGGCTGTGAACCCAGCTGCAATTCCAGTTCCCACCCGGTGACACCGTCCTGTGTGGTCAGGAACTCCTGATGCTCAAAATGCTTTCAGGTGGTCATCGCAGGCGCTGCCCACCATTGGCCACTAGGTGGCGGTGCTGCCTCTTTCCTGAACTTGGGAGCTGCCAGGGTAAATACTTAAGAGATAATTTTATGGGAGCCGCAGCCCACGTGCACACGCACCAGGCAGAGAGAGGCCTGCAGGGTGCTCTGGACACGATGGATGCTTCCTGCAGGTTCAACCCAGCAGGCTCCTCAGTGGTGATGTCCAGAGGGAGGATGGTGGCCAGGAAAGCTCCATGCAGGCAGAACCCAGAACCTAGCCCCTGGGCCCCAGAAACTGGCCTCTGTGGCCAGGGACGCTGGATGCAACCTGGTGATCACTTAGTCCAGTGGTGTCCCAGGACCCTCCAGGCTCGGCATGGCTCCAGAGCTCCAGGAACACTTCATTATGCTTTCATTTTAAAGCCATGTTTGTGAGGTCCCCAACAAGTGCTGGAGAGGGTGAGAGAGACCAGCCCTATGATACCGTTGGTGGGAACGTGAACTGGTGTAGCCATGATGGGATTACTTTGAAAAACGAAAAGTAGAAATCCTGTTCAACCCTCAGTCCCACTCCTGGCCCCATGCCACCAGACCTCAGAACCATGGAGGGGGCGAAGTGTTTACAGTGACACTTTTCCCCACCGGGAAGTAGAAACCACCCCAGTGCCCACTAACAGAGGACTGGGTCAGGAAGGCGGGGAACACAGTGGAACATTCCTCCACCGTAAAGAAAGATGAATTTTACCCAAGACCTCATGACCACACAGCCGCCATGACAGCTAAACCTCTGAAGGGCAGAGTGAAGGATGAAACAGAGCAGCAATAATAATAACCAGGGCCAGCCCTAGTCTGGGGGTCTAGGGGTATGGACCCCACTTTAGGGCTTTGCATTCTACACACACAAAAAAAAAAAAAATCCAACATGTGGGTGCTTCTGTCCCTCCAAACTAAACACCCCCTCTTGCACAAACCCCCTGGAACTTCAGGAAAACCATTCCTATCTCTTGCTTTCTGTCCTAGAGACAAAGGCCTCTGCACCCCACACTGGGCAGGCTGGGGTGGTGTTGCCCCATCAGACAGGACAACCAGAACAGATGAGGGATGTGTTGTCAAGGGGAGTCGGTGAGAGGGAGGACACACCACCCCCCACCCCCCTTATCCTGTCCTTTTCACAAAGCAGATTCTTGCAGGATGGGGGGGGGGCTGCAGAGGCCCTCAGAACTGCCTTGGCTCGTCTCTGTTGCTGAGGTGGGCAGCTTGTGGGAACACACCTGGCGCTTCTCGTGGCAATTCCTTACAGAGCACACCTGTGCGGTCAGAGCAGCCCACTGGGTCTCCTGGGAACCCAGATGTAGGTGCTGCTTCCACCTGGAGGCACCCCCTGCTGTGTGGCCAGGGCTGAACTTATGTCAAGTCGATGTAAATGTGTCCATCTTAATTGCTGAAGCAGCCACCAGTCCCTGGAATCCTAGCATGTTTCACACTGGCGTCCCAAGGGGGGGGGGGGGGTTGTTTGAATTTCTGTAGCTGCTGGGGGGGGTGGCACGTGCCTGTAATCCCAGTTACCTGGGAGGCTGAGGCTGGGGAGCACTTGAGTCCGCAGGTTCGAGACAACCCTGGGCAACATAGCAAGACCTAGTCTCTTAAAACAAAAATGAGAGCGAGAGAGAGAGAGAGAGTTCTGTGACTGCAGAGGAGAAAGTCTGGAAATGTCGACACCATGATTCGGATGCCCTTCCAGGTGGGGTCAGGAACAGGCTGGGTGGGGTCAGGGACAGGCCAGACACCATCTCCCTCCCCTGTCCCCACTCTCCTGGCAGCGACTTGGCTGGGGAGACTGGGAGCCCTGGTCCCAGTGGTCTCTTTGCAAAGAGCTGTGATCTCACTTCCCCTTTCGTAACCCCAGACAGGAAGTCTTAGTGATTAGAAGATCCATCTCACGAGGCCTGGAAGACCCCCTGCCCCGCCAGGGTACTGAGAGGGTCTCGCTGACTCAGGGCTGCTTACATGGGGGGGCCTGAGGGCCAGTCCCAGGATCACTTTGGCAAGATATACCCATTTCCAAGGTGTCCCCGGGCTATGGATTCCCAGGGCCAGGGCGCGGAGGGAGCTGGGCCGGCCCCTGCGGCAGAGCCTCTGAGGCGTCCCCTCCAGCCTGCCAGGGCAGGACTTTGTGATGCGACAAACAGGCCTCTTGTCCCTGCTCCCCTACTGCCACATCCAGGGGGGGGAACCCCCCAGGGAAAGACCAGCTCCACTGTGCCTGCTCCTCCTCAGCTGGTCCTGGTTCCCTGTGGGCCCCCAGCCTGTCCACCATCAGGTAAGGAGAGGCCACAGCAACGGGAGGGGAGGGCCTCCCAGGGGCCTGGCCGGGCTAGAGAGAAGGAGGGGTGTCCGGAGACAGCACCAGGCCCTCCAGTCCTGAAAAGGAAGATCAGGCAAGTGGACTGTGGAGTTAGGGCACAGGGTGGGAGCCCCAAGTATCTGCAGCCTCATGTCCTACAATTTCCAGAAAGTTCTGACCCAACCTCAGTCTCCCCAGCAGTAAAATGGGCTAACTCGGTTGTCCCCCCCCCCCCACCCTGGGCTCCCAGGAAGAGTGTGAAGGGAGCTTCCCCGTGGCAGGCACCTCCCCTGTGCCAGTGAGAGCTTGTGAGTCTCCTGATTCCAAGTCGGGCTTAGAGCAGAGCGTGACATCTGTGAATCTGCACCCCCATCTCCACACCCACGGTCCTCTTTACGAGCCTTGAGTCCCACAGATCGGGCCAGGCCTCCTACCCGCTCCCACCTCCCACCCCGTAGCCAGGGCTTCAGCGGCCTCACCAGCTCCTTCCAGGACTCCAAGGTCCTGCCCTCTGACTTTGGCTCACCCAGGTCCCCTGGCTGGGCAGGGCAGGGCAGGCCTGGAGCCGGCTCTCTCTCCACCCTTCACCTCCCCCGGGCTGCCTTAAGAGTCACCTTGGGAGCTTCAAACACTGGAGCCAGCACCCAGCCTGAGCCAGACCCTGGCAAGGGAGGGGGCCACCCAGCCTGTCTCTTCAGAGAACAGTAGTGGACAGGGCGGTGGACAGACCTCCAGGGACCTTGTCTGGCCTCTTCTCCAGCTCTGCTCCCTCCAGGCCCGTAGATGCCACTCCCCACTTACCCTGGCCTCTGTCTCCCTCACCCCCAGACTCTGCCCCCCTGCAAGCTCTTGGCTTGTTGGGAGCCCAGGTCGTGCTGCCCTGCTGATGCTAAGCTCCTCTGGTTCTCACCCCACCGCTGCCGCTGGCGAGCACGGCCGTGGGAAGGTGTGTGACCTCAGTCTCCTGGTCCGTAGGAGGTGACGGTCACAGCACTCTGGTGGGGTTGCTGAGGGCCCTTCATTCAGGGCAGGTGACTCGCTGAGCCCCAGGGGCTGGGTGAGTGATCCGTGTGTGGTGCCCCTACTTTCCGTCTGGCCTTGGCACACTCGCCCACCCGCCCCCGGGCTCAGATTCACGCGGGCTCAGATCCAGCCCCTCTGCTGTGACTGGAAGGACGTTTTCCACCTTCAAGTCTCTGAGGTAGACGGCAAAACTGTCAGCCTCAAGGCCGCAGCTACAGGCAGATGAGGCCAGTAGAGAGAGCCCCTCACATGCTCCCCTCTATCCCCTGAGGGGAGGACGCACGGGGTGAGGGTCCCACAGCCCCTGGGTGTCCTCCCAGGGGTCCGGAGTGCAGGCAAGGGAGGTGCCAATGCCCCCACCCCAGAGCTGCCTCTGCCGCCTTGGGCCAAGCCTGCCCCCCCCAATCCCAAGACATAGCTGGGCGGAAGCCCAAACCTGAAACTGGCAGGGGCGGTAATCCTCCCCAAGATCCTCCCCAGCCAGCGCTTAATCCTCCTTGGTCCCTGCTGTACCAGCTTCCTGGGGTTGCCAAGAAGGATCCGATCCCTTTCAACCAGGCGCCTTAAAACAACAGAAATACCTTTTCTCATGGTCCTGGAGGCCAGAGCGAGGTCTGGGTGCTGAGCAGGGCCATGCTGAGTTCAGGGACCGGCTGGGTTGGGGGTTGGGGGCGCTTCCTGCCTCTTCCTGCTTCTGGGGGCACCAGGCTGACCGTGGGTCAGGGCCACCTCACCCTGTCCTGCCTCCCGGTGTGGCTGCTGTGTCTGCGCTGCCCCTCTCGATGGCACACTTGGCGCTGGACTCCACCCACCCCAAGTCCCCGTGACCCCACCTCAAGAGCCTTCACTTCTATCTGCAAAGCCCCTTTCCCCAAATAGGCCACATACACGGGGTCAGAGGTCCCGTCACACACATATCCTTAGGGGAGCCATGTGGCCCCCCCTCCCCCTTCTCATCTGTGATGACGTGTAAACAGGCCTAAGCGTCTGCTCTGTCTGTTGGCGACAGTGCCTGTGTCACACCCGCCACGCCACATGTTGGGCAGGAGGGAGGCGGGCGGGCGGACAGACCGACCAGGGTGTCTGAGATGGAAAGTCCCGCAGAGAGAACCAGGATTTCCAGGCAAGTGATCTGAAGCCAACGTTGTCCCCTGGTCCGCTGCGTGGACTCCCGCCAGCCGTTGCAACAGTCTCTGTCACATCTCTTCCCTGCCCCCAGTTCCGCCTTCCTCCAGCCCACTCCCCCCCACAGGGCTGTCCCTGCCCCAGCTGCCCCAGGCCCCACACTCCCTGGGCTGAGACTCACACTCGCAGACTGTGAGCTCCGCTGGAAGGGAGTCCCGATCGGTGCCCCCAGCCCTGCTCCCAGGGCGCTAGCTGCACCCTGGCTGCCTGAGCGACCGTGACTAGGGCTAGGGCTGTGCTGCCTGCAGACTGCTCGGGGGCCCCCTGCGCACAGTGGCCTTGGCTGGGCATCAGCTGCCTGCCTGGCCCTGCTCGAGGCTTGAGATCCACCCGCAAACCGGACAGAAAGCACCCTGTCCTCCTGGCATGTGGGTCCCAGACCAGTCAAGGAAGGGCGTCCGTGGAGGCACAGCTGGGGATGAGGCTGGGGGCTGCTGTTTCCGCAGAACCCATCCTGCAGAGACAGAAGGGGAAACGCTTCGGGCCCAGGGAACAGCAGGTGCAAAGAACCCTCGGTGGGGATGCGCGGGCAGCAGCCCGCAGCGACTGGCAGCCCGGGAAAGCAGAGAGGCGGGATAGGAGGTTGAGAAGGACTGGGTCTGTACCCCAAGGGAGAGGGAGGTCACCGGAGAACTGGGGCTCCCTGGCCTTGGTAGTTTTGACCTCGGAGGCTGCATGCAGGAGGGGCTGCGGTCAGTTTGGACAGGAAGTAGCTGCACAGTCCACTTAGGAGGCTTTGCAGCCATGCTGGGCAACGGTGAGGCAGCCGCTGGGGCCTGGATGTAGTCACTGCGGGCAGAGCCAGTGGGGTTGGCAGAGGAATGGGGGTGGGAACGACGAGAAGCCAAGCTGGAGTCTGAGCAGCTGGAAGGCAGGGAGAGCGATCCTGGGGCCAGGGGCAGCATGGTGGGCAGGGAACCCCCTTGACACCCATGGAGCGGGTTTCCAGGTGAAGGGAGAAGTGGGAGCCTCCACGGGACACAGAGGCAGCGGAAAGCTCTGGCGTTCTCTCCCCTCTCCGCCCTGCTGCACCCTCCCTCTGCCTGTTGCTACCTGCCCAGAGCCAATCTGCTGCACAGGGAGTCAGGCGCCTGCCCGGGGCCCAGCCCCACCCATGTCCTGCCAGGGCCAGGAGGATCGTGCAGCGGGACACTGCATCCTGGGCTCCTGGGACACCGCCTCCTTGCCCTCCAAGCCCCACCACCAAGACCCCACACGGCCCTGTAGCCATCAGCACACCACCCCGGTTTCCAGCTCTGTCCCCCCTGGGAGCAGGAGGCAGCAGTCTGCAGGCGGGCGCCAGCCATCTTTCCAGGAATGTGGTCACAGAGTTGGAGACACAGCTCGCAATTAGGGGTCTGGATAGGGTCCAGAAGCCCTGGCCCTCTACCTCGGGTAGGGAAGAGAGACGGTGGTGCAGGGAGAGCTGGGAGTAGCCAGAATGGAAAAGACCCAGAACCATGAGCCAGTGGGCCTGGTTTCCGGGCCCGTTCTGTCTCCTGGGCGCCGCTGATGGGGGGGTGGCGGCGATGGTGGTGGTGTCAGTAGTGGTGCTAGGAGCAGATGTGGCAGCCAGCATTTCTGCAGGAAATCTGTGTGTACCATGGTTCCCAGAGCTCTGCACGCTTCCCAATCCTGTGAGCCATTTGCTGTTTCTATACCCACCTTAGCCTGGAGGAGAATGAGGCCCAGATCAGTGGAGGCCCAGGTGGCTTGGCCGGGAAATGGCCCATGAGGCAAGGGCCTCGCCTCGCAGCCTCTTCAGACCCTGTGCCATGGGCACTCTGCCCGTCTCACCAACTCCCCCATCCTCACATCCAGTAACCGGTGCCCTGGGGTCCTGTAGCCGCCCTGACACACTCAGGCTTCTGCAACCCCAGGGCCTTTGCATGAGCTGTTCTCCCTACCTCTCAGGAAGCTGCTCTTCCTGTGGCTGGTTCCCGCCCTTCTTCAGGTCTTGGCAGAACTGTCACTGTTTTGAGTGGCCTTCCTTGAGCACCTCTGTTGGCCCTAAATCTGGACCTCTCTGTGCTCTCCAGGGGTTCTGTTCATTCACTCAGTACATCTCTGTTGAGCTTTACCTCTGGGCCCTTCCAGGCCAGCCCTCAGCTATGAACAGAGGGCAAGGTCACCCCTGCGTGCTCAGACCCTGCATCTTCACACACCGGCCCTTCTCCTTTCTCACCAGCGTCTTAAATATGCAGAACTGTGCCTTCAACTCGCTGGTCTACCCATGTGACCCTGGAAAATCATTGACGGGTGTTGTAAATTAAACCCGCTGCCCTCCCAGAGGCCCCTCCACTTCACTGCATATCCACAACTTTGGAGCTCCTCAGCGGTAGCCAGAGAAACCAGGGCACGCCTGGAATTGAAAGAGGAGAGGGCAGGTGTGCCCAATGACAAGCTCTGACCTCAGTTTCCATTACTCTAAGGAGTGCACACTGTGGAATTCTCCAGAGAACAGGCTTTCCCGCCCCCAGGTTCTTCTTTGAACACTTTCCCGTTTTCAGGTGTCCCTGTTAAGAGGTGGGGCTCAGAATATCCAATAGCATTTGCCAGATCAAATAGGACCATCACACCCACGTTCTGTAGCTGACACCCTTGTTAATGTGACCTAAGAATGCAGACCAGAAAGTACCCCTCCCACCAGTCCTAGCTCTCACTACGCCTCTCAGCCTTGGCTGTGCATAGGACTCACGTGAGGAATTTTTAAAAATTCCAATGCCCTCACCACATGCCGCACCAATTAGATCAGCGTCTCTGGATACCCTGGAGAGATTAATTCTAGGTGCTAAGAGATGGAGGTGCTGGTGTCCTATGGCTTCCCATTCCCCCTGAGTCCCAGCCATCCTCCCCAACTCACAAAACCTCTAGTCTCCTAGCTTTTAAAGGTGTTAATGGGTGTTTATACACGGGGCTAACTTTGAGGTTCCCGAAGTGTGTTCCAGGGAACACTACCTCTGCAAAAGACTCCAGGAAGAAAGGGTGTATGCTCGGTGAGTTTGGGAAATGCTGCTCTAAAGCCATCCTCCCCCACTGTCAGCATGTGAGTCGGGGTGGAAGGGAAGGCAGAAATAGCAGCATTTTCCCTGTAGAACTAATAGGAAGAGCGGGTCCTGCCTTTGGCATACCACATTCAGGTGGGCGGCCGGCCGCCCAGGTGGCCCAGGCAGACGTGGCACCTTCAAAAGGCCCTGGACGCAGACTCCACACCTGGAGTGCGGCCCTTCCCTCTCCCATGGCCTCCTCCAGTGCTCCGCCTGGCTGAGCTGCCCAGAGTGAAGCCAGGACCAGAGGGGGCTCCAGAAGCCCCCCATGCCTCTGGGCCACCAGGCCTCCTGCCCTCAGGAGCCAAGGCTGCAGAGCCTTGACTGGGAGCCTCCACACCAGCCAGCCAGCAGGGGCGGTGAGAGGAAGTGGCTCCATCTCAGCCCTGGGGGCCCAAGGGATGAGGATGGGCAGGGGGAGGCATCTGGTCACGTCTGCAGCATTTACGTACTCGTGTTTCAATTCCCTACGTTCCTAGCAACGCAGGAAAGCGGCGCCGCGTTCGGAAAGTGCAGGTGGGCTTGTAAGGAGAGCCCGCCCCCCAGCGCCCAGGTACAGGGCAGCCCTTGCGCCAGCTTTCTGAGAGTCCCCGCCGTCCTCCTTCCTCACCCCCACTCCCACGCCCTTTCTTTTCCCCTCCTCCATTCCTTCCTTGCAGTGGAAGCAAGCTCTACCCACACCTTGCTTTCACTGGTGATCCTAGGGCGCCTTTCACGCTGTTCCCTTAAGAACAGCTGCAAAGTATTCCACGGTGAGAAGGTGCCAGAACCTCTTGAGCGACTCTCTTCCTGCGGGCAGTCATGAAGAGCGTGTGGCAAGGTCCCTCCCAGCAGGCAGGTACCCGAGGAGGCACTGCTTCAGGCCACATTGCCCCAGGGACCTTCCCTCCTGAGCAGCTCACCCCAGGGCCCCTTGGGCTTCTCGTTTTCTCGCTCAGAGCCTCTTCCAGTGAGGGTAAGGCAAAGCTCAGAAGTGAGAGAAACGGCCCTCAGGCTCAATGCAGGGTGGGCATGCGCTCTGCGGTCTGGCCTCCTTGCTGGGGTCCCCCCACGGGGCCAGGGGAGACTTGCGGCTCCCTGGGCTCAGCAAAGTGGGAGGGCAGTTCGGCCACAGCTGGAGGCACAGGGGAGCTGGAGCCCCAGAGTGAACCCCAGACGGCCACACCCAAACTGCCCGTGCCCGCGTGCTGTGCCAAGTCGCTACCATTCGGGTTTGCCTGAGCCGGTGCCGGAACACGCCACTGCTAGAAGTTAAAGCACATGGGTGACAGCGACTTACATTCAGCGTGAGGGTGATGATCCGTACTCGGAACTCAGCACCCGATGGGTTGGCTGCACTGGACTCCCCTGCACTGTGGTGGGGACGTCAGGGACCCGCTGCTTTAGAGCCTTCACAGTGCTCACTGCAGACTGACCCTGGGGGGAGCAAGGGGGGAGGCCCTTACCCCAGAGTCCTCACAGAAGTGCAGGTTCTCTGGCCTAACCCCAGAAAAGGACCTGGACTTCCCACCACACCCCGGCTGGCTGGTGGCGAGACGTCTGTCGTGACCGCTCTCGCCTCCCGCCCTCTGACCTCCTGCCACTTGCTCAGCTGGTCAGGGCACCCGGTGGGGGTCCTGGGCAAGCCAAGCAGGTCAAAAGGGTGGGAACCAACATGGCAGAAGCCTTGCGGTCCACATCCCGTCTGAGGGCCGCGCTGAACCAGCAAGGGCTCCCGGCCCGAGCGCTGATCACGCAGCAGCCGTGTCCGCCCGGGGACTGGCCCCTTCTAGAACCATGGCCGTTCCATCTTGATGGACCATGTCTGTCACCATGTTAGACAGCTCTGCACAACTGGGGGAGGGGCTTCCTCCAAATCCTTGGGGGGCTGCTGGGAACCCGGCTGGGCCAGGGGCCCTGAGATTCCAGTGGAGCAGGTGGGCTGGTGTGGTATTCTCAGAAATAGCTGCTTTCGGTCTCCCTCCCTAGCTCCTGGCCAGAGCGCCTCCAACCTCTGCCGTTTCCTAGCCGACGAGATGCCCGGAGCTCGGAGGGTCTCTGACACAGAGCGAAACGCCGCCGCATTTCCTGGGTGATAGCAGCAGCTCTTGCTCTAAGGAGGCCATGCTGGCAGGGCCGCAGGGGGCTTCAGATGGGGGGCTGCGGGAAGAGCATGGTTGGAATCTGAGAGTTCCCACCTCACCCCTCATCAGGGAGGGGAGGGGCTACAGAGAGAATAAGGGAAGGCACCTTCCTAATAAAACCGCCACAGAAATGCCTGAGGGGGAAGGGGGGCTGGAGAGCTTCCAGGAGCGTGAATATGTCCGTCCACATGAGGGTGATGCACCCCAAACACGCTGGGGACCCTTCCTCCCCCCCAACCCCCATGTGTCTCTTCACTTGGCTCTTGATGCGACCGTGAGGTCAGCCGCAGCGATTCTGGGAGCCGCTCTCGGAAGTCAGTGAACCCGGGGAGGGGCTCCTAGGGGCCTCTGAGGTGAAACCATGTTGGCCAGAAGTGTGGGTGCCCTGGTGACCTGCTCCTGGCAAGTGACTGGCATCCAAAGGGATGGAGGCCTCCCGGGCCTATGCCAAGTCCGACTGCTGGCTGAGCAGATGGAATTGTGGGAGAAGGAGCACGTGCGAGAGAGGGAAGGAAGGAGACAGTGGTTTGCCTGGACAGGAAGGCCAGGCTGGGCCCCAAGAACCTGCACCTCTGAGTTCCCAGGCCTGGGAACGCCGCTGCGAGGACTCAGGTGCGGAGATACCTGACTTAGGACAGCTACCACCACCCCGACTGTGTCAGCACCAGCACGAGCTGGTGACTGGGGTTGGTTTTGCTCTGTCCCTGCCCGTTCTGTAGCCTGGCCACATCCCTGGAGGGTGTGGAATCCTCCTGGCTCCTCGGGGAGAGCTCAGCCAGGCCCACTGGTGACACGCCAGCCTCGGTGCCGGGGAGTCCAGCGGTCGAGCACCGCTGCCTGCGGGGACCGTCCCGAGGTGTGGGTGACTGGGCCCCCCGCTCACTCCGCAGGCTTCTCAGCAGCTCTGCTTCTCCAGCTCGCACCGTGCACCGCACACGAAGAGCGTCACGGGCCCTGTCCAGACCTGACTGTGCCCGCCGGCGGCACCCCAGCACTGCGAGGGGCGGGCAGCCCAGGGGCCCAGGTGGCAGGCTGCCCAGCATGCTGGCTCTCTGGTCGGGCCAAGGTGCCAAGGGCTTGTCCGGTCCTGCTGGATACGGCCGGGGGACCAAGGGGGCCGCATGTGTTCGGACAGGCAGCCCCTCCCCCGGCCTGCCCCGCCGCGCCCCGCTTCCACCAGGGGATCCTCTCCTCCAAACTGGACAAGCTGTGAGCAGCCATGGGAGAAAACATGGAGGTTCCAAGAAGGAACCGCTCGTTAACCAAGGATCCAGCCACGCTGCTGATGAGGCTGAGGCTGGAGAAGGTGGTGATGGCGACGCTGAAATGGTGATGATGAGGACGAAGAGGATAGTGGTGGGAAGATGAAGAGGGTGATGGTGATGAGGATGAGGATGAGGATGATGAGGTGATGAGGATGGGGCTAACCAGAAGTCAGCTGTGGTTCGGTTGGTCTCCAGGGAGAATCAAGGAGACCAGGTAGGGCTCACGCGCCCAGAAGCCAAGAACAAGAGAAGGCTCCGTCTTGTGTTTGGGGAAGGGATCAGGAGACACAGGGTGGGCGCAGCGTCACCCGCCTGGCTCAGCCCCCGATGGCTGCTGTAAGCGCGGCGGACAAATGTGAGCGTGGCGGGCGTGGAGATGAGCACAGCCAGACGTCTGGTTAGGCTGCAATAAGTCATTTTTATCCCACCCCCTCCGTTCCCCTGACTGACCCCCCCCCACCACCGGCCACTTCCCCCTCCTTCCCCTGGGCCACCCTGCCGCCTTAGCCCCGCTGGGTCTCTGGGATGAGGCACTGCCGAGCACCCACCACTGAGCCTGAGGAGGCACAGGCTGGCTCCACCCTCCGGGTTAGTGGGAGGGAGCGCCCGCTGACACTAGTAGGGTGCTGCCGTCTCGGCCCCATCCCAGCCTCTCTCCTCTCCTCCCCCTCTTCTCTCTCTCAACATTTCTGCCAGAAGCATCCACACATTCGCTGTAAAAGAGTCCTTGCCCCCCCAACTCAACCTCTGTACCCAGCTGGGCATCCACAGGCCTCTGCACGCAGGCATTCACCCTTGGGCTCCTCACCTCTCTCATCTCCTCCCTAGAGATCTTCCCAATCCAGTACCTGCCGTCCCCACCCCTGGTGTC
>PVHY01017322.1:0-31693 GCA_004024945.1 Uropsilus gracilis
TCACATCATTTTAATGCCCTGGAGTCACCCACTACCTCCTCTCCCTGACTGCTCCAGCTGATCTCCCCAACCCCATTGTGTATTTTCATTTGGTTGTCCATGTGATAGTGAAACCATTTGGTTTCTGTCTGCTGTGTGCCATTTGCAAACCAGAAAGATCATTGCAAATGAGATAAGGAAAACCTTTCTCATTAACCTTCTCTAAGAAAAGTTGATTTACTGCAATAACCTTCTGAGACCACACTGGTGCCACAGACTTTTTTAATCAGAGATAGCAACCACTTTTACATTCTACACTCCCCCTTCCTTAATTATTCTTAAACTTTAAAATGTTAATTGTCTCTCAGGTTTGTTTCTATTCTTTGGAACGCAACAGACCCTCACCCTCTGTCCCTATGAATACCCCTTTCTTTTGTTAATAAAGTTGTTTCATGGTTCATACTTCCATCTGACTCCCGGCTGTGGCTGGGTAAATCTCTTCTCATAAATTCATTTCTTGTACCTTGCGTCTTGTGGCCAACATTTGTCTTTTTCTTTCTAACTTGTTTCTGACACTGTGATTTCTTCTAGGTACATCCATGTTACCATAAATCCATCAAATTTGTCATTTTTAATGGATGCGTAATATTCCATTGTGTATATATGCCACATCTTTTTCATCCACTCATCTGCTTTGGGACATTTGGGTTGTTTCCATGTCCTTGCAATTAAAAATAGTGCTGCAATAAAAATACAAGTGTCCCTTTGTATCCAGATTGAGGTCTCCTTTGGGTAGATTCCCAAAAAACAATTGCTGGGTCAAAAGGTAGTTCCATTTTTATTAGTTTGGGGATCCTCCACACAGCTTTCCATAGTGGCTGGTAAAGAAATGCTTCCTACTTTCTGATTAGCTTTTTTTGTTCTTTCCCTATTTCCTACCTTTTACTTCCTTTGACTCAAACAGTCTTCCTATTTTCTTATGTCTTCTTCTATCCCTTTTAGCAGTGTTTTAAAGTTTTCTTTGTATTGTTCATTCATGTGTTTTTTTTTAGGTTTATTCCCAGGTATTTAATTGTTTTTGGTGCGATGGTAAATGGGTTGTTTTTTTTTTTTAATTTCTTCTTCTTGTTTTTTTGCATATAAGAAGGCTACTGACTTCTGTGTGTTGATTTTGCAACCGGCTGCTTTACTGAACTGTTTATTGTTTCAAGAAGTTTTTCTGTAGATTTTTTGGGATTCTCTACATAAAGATTCATATCATCTGCATATAATGATAGCTTCATTTCCTCTTTTCCTATTTGTATCACTTTTATATCTTTCTCTTGCCTTATTGCTCTGGCTAGAACTTTCAGTACAATGTTAAAAAGTAATGGAGAGAGTGGACAGCCTTGCCTGGCTCCAGGTCTTAATTGGAATGTATCATGTGTATATATTGCATGTATTGTTTTCTTATTGCAAAGGTCTTATATGTTAAGTGTAAAATACACACTCCCCAAATTATATTGTTTTATAAACACACATCACCATAACTATTGAATGCATAAAACTATAATTATAGTTTATTGTTTTTCTCACCCTCCCCTTTTTTGTTACTGTCTAATATGTGTACATAATGTATCTCAATTTGAAATGTATACCTTAATGAATTTTACATGAGACATAGCCATTGTTACATAGCCATTGTTTCCACTGGAATAAGATATAAAATATTCAGCATCCTGGAAAATTTCCTTTTGAAGAACTAAATCACAAATTGATAACAGAAAATTTTCATGTGTTGATTTTGTATACAGCTATCTTACTGAACTGGTTCATTTCAAGTAGTTTTTCCATGGATTTTTTTGGGTTTTCTATATAGAAAATCATGTTATCTGCATATAATGATGGCTTCAGTTCCTCTTTTCCTATTTGTATCCCTTTTATTTCTTTCTCTTGCTTTATTGCCTTAGCTAAAATTTCCAGTACAGTGTTAAAAAGTAGTGGGGAGAGTGGGCATCCTTGCCTTGTTCCAGATCTTAATTGGAATAATTTTAGTTTTTCTATATTTAGGATGATGTTTGCCATAGGCTTGTCATAGATTGATTTTATTGTGTTGAGGTATGATCTCTTATATCCCCATTTTTTCAAGGACTTTTATCATGAATGGATGCTGGACTTTTTCGAATGCTTTCTCTGCATCTGTTGATATGATCATGTGGTTTTTGTTTTTCTCTTTGTTGACGTGGTGTATTATGTTAATTGATTTCTGGATGTTGAACCATCATTGTGCCCCTGGGATAAATCCTACTTGATCATGGTGAATAATGCTTTCTATGCATTGTTGGATTCTATTTGCCAGGATTTTGTTTAAAATTTTTGCATCTGTGTTCACTAGGGATATTGTTCTATAGCTTTCTTTCTTGGTGCTATCCTTATTTGATTTTGGTATGAGTGTGATGTTTGCTTCATAGAATGTGTTTGGCAGTTTTCCTTCTTTCTCAATTTTTTGGAAAGGCTTTAGTAGTGCAGGTGTTACTTCATCTTTGAATGTCTGCTAGAATTCATTACTAAAGCCATCTGGTCCTGGGCCCTTGTTTTTAGGTAGAGTTTTGATGACTGCTTCTATTTCACTGCTTGTAACTGGATTAAGTTCTATATATTTTCTTTGCTCAATTTTGGGTAGTTGTGTCTTTCTAAAAATCTGCCCATCTCATCCAGGTTGTATAGCAAAAGAGATGACTGAAAAAAACTAAAAGAAGCCCAACTGAATGGGAAAAAATTTTGCCCTCCACAAGAGTGATATGTTTTAATAACGAAGATCCACAAGGAACTCACACAATTAAACAAAAGCAAAACAAGAAGCCCAATCATAAAATGGGGGGAACTAAAAAGAAACTTCTGCAAAGAGGAAATACAAATGGCCAACAGGCACATGAAAAATTGCTCAACGTTACTAGCAATAAGGGAAAGGCACATCAAAACCACAATGAGATATCACCTGACCCCAGTAAGAATGGCCCACATCTATAAAATGGGCAATAATAAGTGCTGGTGAGGATGTGGAGAGAAGGGGACACTCTTACACTGCTGGTGGGAATGTAAACTGGTCCAACCTTGGTGGAGGGCCCTCAAATTAATGATAATGGAACTAACATATGACCCAGAAATTGCTCTCTTGGGAATTTATCCAAAGGAGACTTCAATGTGGGTACAAAGGGACACCTGTACTTAGATGTTTATTGCATCACTATTTATAATTGCAAGGACATGGAAGCAATTGAAATGTCTGAAAACAGATGACTGGATGAAAAAATGTAGTATATATATACACAATGGAATATTACTCATCAATTAAAAATGACAAATTGGATGATTTTATGATAACATGGATGGACTTAGAAGAATTTATATTAGCAGAAACAAGTCAAAAAGAAAAAGACAGAAACCAAATGGTTTCACTACTATGTGGGACATGGGAAAGATAAACAAAAATCCATAAAGAAAAATCAAAACAAGCCAACAACCAAATTGAAGTACACAACTTGGCGGGGGGTGGGTGGGACAGGGTGGAAAAGGGTGGAAATGATTAGGGAGGCAGAGTGAACTCCAGAGATCATGGAGATGTGAAATTTATATATAAATAAATTATTTTTAAAAATGAAATGAAATTTGCAATAAAAAAGAAAATTTTCAAACTTGCATCAATGTACATATTTATTAAAAGCGGTTGTACTCATAAAATCAACTTAAAAGGTAATGAAGGTAATGACACTCTAACTCAGATTGAGAGGTTAGATTTTGATGGAATGTTAGATCTTGAAAATTGGAAATTGAATTTATATTAGCAGAATTTTTGTGATACTGAAATCACTTACAAAAGGGGCAAGCCTCCACCAAATCTCACAAGCTGTTTAAACCCGAAAAAATTACCTTTACCTTTTTAAACTTTTTAAAGGAAAGGCCTTTACTAAACCTCAAGCTTCCAAACCAAAATCAAATTTCTTTTATCTTTAAATTTGTGGCACTATTCTCAGAATTCTTCTGGCCTGGAACCAGAGGTGAAAAAAAACTTTACCTTTATGTCTGACCTTTGTTTGCTTGCAGGATTCTTCTCTGCCTGCAGACTTTCTCACAATTGCAAACTCAGACAATGTTCTTAAAGTGACCAAACTGACATTTATTTACTCAGAGTAAGCAAGTAAACCCCAGTTACTTCACCATATGTCCAAACTATCCCTTAGTCCTTGGTTACCTCATCACAGTCCAATTAATCTTAGGTCACAACGGTACACCGGTCCTCCAGATGTGTGGCCCAGAATCATGGCATAACTCCCAGTTTGAAGCCAGTGGGGGTGAGGGGAGGAATTCAAAATAGGCAAGAAAGCAATATGGTGTTGTCCATTTACCAACAGATGTCAAAGCTCCAGCTTTTTTCCTGCTACAACGCTGAAGTGCCAAGACTCATTTAAAACCATATCGGCAACCAGTTTTGACATCTCTGCTGAGAATGATAGCTATCCAGGTTCTCCTCAAGTCCTCAGACAAATCCCAGGCTCTGAAGTATTGAGGTCAGCTCATGTAAATCTTTAGCTTTCCAAGTTGTTTTTCCTGTGGTTCTCACCACCCTGGGTCATTGCCCCCAGTTCCTTGACCCCATGCCAGAGGCCCACAGCCTCCTCTTCTCTGCTTTGGCCACAGTCCCAGCAACCATGGCTGGGCCCTCATGCCCTCCCCCAAAATGGCAGATCCCCTTTTTCCTGAACTTGTTCTCTTTATGCTGTTCTGTCAGACTCTGCCAACAGTGCCCCTTCAACCACATTACTCTCAAGGCATTTCACATCCACCACACTAATGATGGATGCCACAGTAATGGTAAATTCAAAACCAAATTTATTATCCCCCTATCAATACTTTCTCTGACTCACAATTGATGGTGGAGACAAGCAATAATGGCAGAACTTTATGGAACTGGTGGGGCTGAAGGACGTTCTTTCCTCATTTGTCCCAATTCACATCTTCCCTACTCTCCAGTCCCAAGATCTGTACTTGTTTCAATAAGGCATCATGTATCCCAAGAATTGTTTAGAAGTTATCAGAATAATTTAGTTTGGTTTGTCAAAAGGTGCTGTATGTCAGCCAAGAGAGGTATTATAACACATTCAGATGGAGTCTTTTGACATGAGGAATTTAGCCTGATTAACAAGTGTTTCCAGGGCACGTTTAATGTCTCTGTTCCTCAGACTATAGATGAAGGGGTTCAGCATGGGGGTGACTATCATATACATCACAGAAGCTATTATGTTTTCATCAACAGATGCAGAGAAAAAGTAAACTTCTGCTACAGTCCCATAGTATAAAGACACAACCAGGAGGTGGGAGCCACAAGTAGAAAGAACTTTGAGGAATTTCTTAATGGAGGGGTCTCTCAGAACAGTGGTCCATATCTTGATATAAGAACCCAAGATCCCACAGAAAGGCAGCATGACAATCACTACCCCTTCTGTGAGGATGACCACCTCATTGAGTGAGATGTCTGAGCAGCTCAACTTCAGGAGGGTAGGCAGGTCACAGAAGAAGTGGGGGATGGTATTGTCAGCACAGAAGGACACTTGGTCCAAGAGGAGGGTGTGCAACAGAGAGTGGAAGAGGCAAAAAAACCAGGACCCAGCTACTAAGGAGACACACAGCTTCTGCCTCATGATGGTGATGTAGTGAAGTGGCTGACAGATGGCCACGTACCTGTCATAGGCCATCACTGCCAGGAAGAAATTGTCAAGACAACCAAACAGTATGAAAAAATACATCTGGGAAAGGCAACCTGCATAGGGGATGGCTTTGTGCTTATTCTGCATGTCCCTCAACATTTTTGGGACAGTGACAGAAGAGAAACACACATCATTGAAAGCCAAGTTGCTGAGAAAGAAGTACATGGGGGTGTGGAGGCGAGAGTCCAGCCTGATGAGCAGGATGATGAGCAGGTTCCCCAGTACTGTGGTCAGGTACATGCCAAGAAACAGTGTGAAGAACACAGCCTGCTGCTCTGGACTGATGGGCAGCCCCAGGAGGATGAACTCGGACAAACTGCTCTGGTTTTCCCACCTCATGCTGCTCATAACTCTGCTGCTATGAAGTAAAGAAAGAGAGGCAGGAATCTTTGAATTAGGCAGAAAACATAGCAGTGTCCTCTTTACATGCAGGTGCTAATTTTTCACTAGACCTCTGTTTAATGGTCGCACCTACTGATGCTTGTAAACAGTCTATCACAATTGGACTCCGATGATACATCACATCCTCCTAATATCCCATCAGGTTCCTTTCCCTGGAACCAGAAGACCTGTTTTCATTATCCCATGATTACTTACTGAGCAGAAGCTTGTTCCAGGCACAACAAACAGCACAGATCTCGGTGTAGTAAGAAATGCAGTCTGTGTTCTCAAGGAGTGGGCACTATTATACCATGCTTCCCAAAAGTGGAAAAATGACGTGTGTGATAAATCATCAGAGAGGCAAGGGATAGACTTCTGGAATTCCCCTCAGGGATATCGTGACTCTCTAAACTGGAATAGAAGAGCTAAGAGTTTGTTACAGGCTGAGAGTGAGCTGACAGATCCTTACTCATCAGAGACATTTCACATTTCCTTTAAGTAAGTGTACACCCAGGGATTGGAAACCGACCTTAATGATAATGTTGAATATTTATTAATAGTATACTCTCTCTTGAACATTCTGTCTATGGTTCTACATAGAGTTTCTGCTGACATTCTCAGCCTGCAAATAATTAACAGTACTATGCTATGCCTATAGGAACAAAACAGTCATTTTTAATTTGTGGAAAGGTGCACCACTCATTATTATAAGCAGTGATAGATAGTGTGTACATCAGCAGAATTCATCACTTGTATAAATATCAAATCCCTCAAGAGAATAAATAGATGTCTCTGAAAAAACAAACATACTGAGAAAAACATCTCTGAAAAAACGAACGTACTGAGTGACATCATTTGTGACTCTATTGGTTCAGAGTTAGCAATCAAGATTGTCATTCATACAATTTAGAAAGGGTTCTCATACACTTTAATTTCAAAATATAGATCTATATCTATATATATTTATCCATACACAGACACATATATATGTAGATTTGAGAGAATTCGGTTGAGAGGATTAGATTACTGTCTTTCCTTAATCAGGAGCTCAGGAACCCCTTCTTGTCTTCTCAGCAGCATATTTATATATAAACATATATATATGTATATATAAACACACACATATATATGTATATATGTACATAGGCCATAGAAAACCCAAGTGGATTCCAGGTTCAGTCTTCCCACGGCAATGAGGTGGAAGGGGAGGGTTACAGTCACATCTACTAAGGGGTCTCCTGACTGACTCTTTCCCTCAAGCAGCTGAGCATCATAGAAAGGCCTCCTTAGGAACCATGACCTCGCTTAGGAGTCTGGTTGTCCTGATTCAGGCCACCAAGGGGACAGCATCTGTACCCCTGTATGGAAGCCTGGCTGCTCACTGCTAGGGGCTGTGTCAGTCTCTCTGAGAAACCAGAAGGAAACAAGAAAGAACCAGCTGGATAAACCAGGAACTTGTGTGAGGCAGGGTCTGTTAGGAAGGTGCTGGGTCCTGAGCCATGGAAGAATCAGGCCACGTGTTCCAAGTGTATGAGGGACTGACAGGGGCCTCTTTTCCTTCCCATCTACCCGTCCTGCCACAGACAGTGGTGAATTCAGAGGCTTCATCTCAGGAGTCACTTGGGGGAAAGATAACAAGGAATCTTGACCTTGCACTGCACCAATTCTGAGCCAGCAATGATGCTGGATAGCATTGCCTCATGTATTCCTCAAAATACCATTGTATGTGGTAGCAGTTCCCCTTTAACCAGTAAGGGACCTGAAAATGAGGTTGGTGCCCCATTGACCAGGAACAGAGGTCACATCCATTGTACCTTGGGCAGTGGTGGAAATGCATGGAACCTTCCTCCCAGGCCAGAAAAGGACCAGCACTGCCCGATGGATAATGTGATCTTGGAGTGAGCCCTGGGCGCATTAATTTGTGGGAGCCACCACAGAAACAATATCTGCAAACTAAACATTAGCAAACTAAACACAAGCTCACAGACACACACAAATGGAGTAATAATATCACAAATGCAAGCTGCACAGTCTGTATCCCTAAGTAATGATGGCTTATCTCCCCTGCTGTTATGGAGAAATGGTGGAATCTTCTGCTCAGAGTGAGAAGCACATCTTTTCTCTTCAGACTTTGCAGTCTCTTCACTTACCTGTACTGGGTAGTCAGATGAACGCATGCAAGTTATGGAGGAGGAGGAGGCAGATACTGGAAATCAAAGGACAGATTATGAGATGCACATCACACTCAAGAGTTGTCTCCACTTGCTCTTTGGGGGCCCATTCAGCTTTTGAGTTTGGGGCAAAAGAGGGGGAAATCAGCCATATTGTGAACTATTTCTCTCGAACTATTTCTATCGTCTATCTTTCTGCCTACCCTGCCCTGAGTGCCCTGCCTTTTATTATGAGAGTTGGGATCCCCACACATATATTTATGAGTGACACACACCAACCCCTATGACACACAGACCCCCTTGACTTGCACACCTTAACTCTAAGCTCAGAGACACTGTCTGCTCACCTGGCGCTCTCGCCCACTCTGGCCTGTGTCAGTCCTCATCACCTCAGGCACCTTCTAGTCAGTGTCTGAGTGCTCAGCGTCTCTTGGGAAGACAGCAGCAAAAAGCAGGAGGACATCCTCTGTGAGGCTATCACCTCATGAGCTGCTGTGTCTGCGCTGAGTAGCCAAGGGGACGCCACTTTATAAGTCTCTGAGAGGACAAGGAGAGGGTCCCTGAGCTCCTGATTAAGGAAAGATAGTGGCGTAATTCTCTCAAGTCCAATCAGATCATGGAAGGAGCCTGAGTGGAGACTGGAGGGATGAGCAGGGAACAGTCACCTGAGAGGGTGTCCGAGGTTTGGGGCCACTTGGGGTCTGCTCTGCCTATAGCTCCAACCAGGCAGCAGATGGCATGATTGTCAAAAGTGCCATGTGCCCAATGCCCTGGGTTGTCACCCACTTTTGATCCTAAGTAAGTACAGTGACTTCTCTCAGGCTAGCAGTATCTTTTATAAATGCAGATATAATGTCATTATTCATGCCTTTATGAAGACTGTAAGAATTCATCCATGCTTAGGCATTGAGAACACAATGTCAGCTCTTATTAGCATTATCTTTCTATATTACAGCAAAAGATAAAACTATCTTTTATGTTGAATAAAAGGTTTGATTTGATAGGATTTGATTTTATAGGATTTTATAGGACTTGATTTTGTAGGATTGATGTTATTGAGTCATTAATTTATTTTAATGCATTTTATTTTTTTCTTTACCTACTTCCTGTAGAGAAAGACCTGAGTTACAACCACAGAGTTACACAGAGTAATACAACTTCAGCACATCAACTAGGACAGCCTCACATCCACTCTTTTGAATTCCTGGTCACACACACCCCAGACTGCATGGCTCAGGGCTCCCACAGACTCTTCAGAAAATGGAAGTTTATGCAAGATCCTCCTCCAGGGTCTCCCCTACACTCCTTGCCACCTCTAACCTCACCCCAGTGTTAATTATGCCTGCAATGGGGACACGGTCCCTTCCTATGTCCTCAAAATCATAGCACCTCTAGGAGGGAGGCTGAGTCATGTGTACTCCCACTGCCACATGCTATGTTGGTCTGCACACATGGGGCTCACTCTCAGATGCTAAAATGCAACTTCTCTGGTTCAGACAGACAATGATGCCATCTCTGAGGCAAATATCTTTTCCAGAGCAGTTTTTGCTCTACATCTTTCAACTCTTGGATCAGTCAATGAACATATTAAAAACCAATTAACACTCTCAACTAGAACAAAATAATAAAAAATATCTTATTTCTGTCAGTTGCCAAAAATCACAAATTTCTACTATTTCTTTGTTGTATATGTTGCATAAATTCACCTGGGAGGCATCTGTGACTTTACATTTCTTTGTAAGGAACTTTGTAAGACTAATTTTAATGAAATGTCTTGATTTCTTTAATAGATATAGGGCCATATAAGTTAACAACATCTTATTCTTTTTTTCTTTTTTATTGACACACATTAACGTAGAGATTAAAAATGCAAAACTTGGTATGATCTGATATATATATTCATTCTTCAAAACATCACATCAACAAATAAAGGTCATGCCCATCACCTCTGGAGATGGCCATGCCCCACCTGTGACCCTTCCCTTCACACTTCCCTTTTTGCCTCCTTCCCTGTAACCAGGCAACCCTGGACTGCCGGCTACTACCTGTGTATTTTCCTTTGGAGCTATTAACATTAAGCTAATTTTAAATACCAATTTTGAATGGACATAGACTTTCATATCTACTGGTAATTTCCTAAGAGGAGGACAGATGCATCAAATGTAAGAGTGTGGTATCATTCTAAGAAAGTTGTCATGTACTTTCATAAGTGCTGTAAGAGGAGTTTGAACTCTCCCCCAAAGATCCTTCATTTGGTCTGTTATATAATGTTAACATTCTAGTAGATCTGTCAACTTTTGTGATGACTGGTTTAATAAATTTAACATTCTAGTGGAAGGGCACTGATGACTTCGGGATTTTAAATTGCATTCACTTGATCTCTAGTCATGTTCAGCAGGTAATTATATCGGTATATTGATTTGGTGAAACATTTGTTCAAATCTTTTTTTACAAGTGTTTTTTGCCCAAATTTTAAATTGGAACATTTTTTTCCCATTGCTGAGTCTTGAAAGTCCCCCCCCCACTTTGTTTAGCTTAACATCATAGGATTCTATCTTATATATTCTTCTATATTGCTTATAATTTCAGATTTTATATTAAGAGTATTTCTGTTTTAATTATGGTACATTTTATACTCAGTGCAGCTTTGAATGGAAGTTCATTTTGTTTGTGATGGCTATTCAGTCCTTCCAACATCATTTGCTAAAAGACTATATTTTCTCCAATCAATAGCCCTTGCAATTCATGAAATATCATGTCTACACTTGTGTGGATCTATTTGTGTACTCTGTTCAGTTCCATAGATCACTTTTTTCATCTTTATTCTCACATGAGTCTCACACCCAGTTTTATCATCAGATCATTTATTAGACAAAGATTCTTCTAATCCTTTGTCAAAGCAGCTTTAGCTATGTTTGCTGTTTGTTTCTCATTTAGAGAACTGGAATCAACTTGTCAATATTCACAGAAAAACAAGAGACAAGAAAGAAAACATGAGAGGCCATTTATTGGGTTGCAAATTCATCATTGATGCTGTTGGTTCAGTCAACATTCATTGTTATGTTTACCAATATTAGAATTATTTCTATTGTTCTTCATTTTGTTGTGAATTTTCTAATTTTCTCAACATAATTACTACCTTATATCTAAAGAATTACCCTTGGGATTTTCATTAGTATTAGTCTGCTAGCATTATTTCATTTGCTTATTTTTCTAGAAATGTCTAGATTTCACATTTAGTTTTGTGGAATATGTTCCATGTTGGTAGAGATTAATTAAAAACATTTTTACTATATGGAAATACATTCCTTTGTCTTATGATTTCCTTCATTCATGTGTTGCTGTTATGGCTAATGGTGATGCTATTGTTTGTTTGTGTTTGTTTGTTTGTTTTTTGTGATGATTGGGTATGTGGAGTCACAACTCACTTTCATCCTCACCTCTTCATGAAAACTTGGTTGAGTTCACTCTTGCAGTTTTTCCAGTGTGTGAGAAACCAGGAAGGCTCCCCCTTTTAGCACCATTTTCTAAGCATCTCCCTCACCAGTGCACTTGATTTTGGTAATAATGTATTGAGAGAAAAGATTTCATTCATGTGAGTTATAGAGTAAGTAAAAGACAGAAAATTGGGGAGAAAAGCAAGTAGGAAATTTTGGGACCATAAGATGACTTTCATTTTATATATATCCTATTATTAGCCCCTATATATTTATGAAACTATATATTATATATACATTTCATGTACTATTGTCATATTGAAAAGGTCATATACATTAACAATAAATATGCATACTGCAATTTACATAATTTTATGCACAAATATATCACTAACTATAACTTTCAGAAAATTATAATCATGGTTATATATATTTTTCTCATTCAACCATTTCTTTTATAGAAAGAACTATGTCATTTACTTAACATAGAAAAATTTCAAAATCACATAAATACATATTTATTAAAGACACGTTAAGTCACATAGACCATATTTAAAAGAAATAGATAGGTGTTACCAAAAGTTTATTATGGGAATGTTAGATCTTTAAAAACTGGAAATTGACTTTATGTTAACAGAATCTTCTAGAACACTTTATCAAATTCTCTCCTTCCCTTGACTATATGAAGCGAAGGGGAAAAAGGCAATAATCCCTGGATTGGTGGGACAGAAGAAGATTCTCCATTTCTGGCAGTTACCATTGTCATTGCTCTCCCAATCACAGGCGCTTTTCCATGATATAATAAGTTACCATAGATTTCAAGAATTGTTAGAAAAATGTTAGGCATATTGGAAGTTAGACTGGATAAAAATAACTTGTGTATGTCAGCAGAGAGGATTATGGGAGAGGTTTACCTTCCTGCACTATGTATGCAGCCCAGATTTACCCAGACACTCAGAAAGTACTCAAGGAACAATGGCTTCTTGTTCAATTGACGGTGCTATTATTAAGAAAATATAGCTAAGTTTTAAAATAAGGAATACATAGCCTGGTTAACAAGTTTTTCTAGGGCATATTTCATGTCTCTGTTCCTCAGACTATAGATGAATGTGTTCAGCATGGGGGTGACTACAGTATACATTAGGGAGGCGATTATCATTTTATCCATAGATGTGGTCGATGAGGTAAAAAAGAACCCTTACTCAATGGACCTATAATATAAGGTAACAGCGAGGAGGTGGGAGCCACAGGTGGAAAGAACTTTCAGGAATTTATTTATTTATTTATTTATTTATTTATTTATTTATTTATTTATTTATTTATTTATTTATTTATTTATTATTATTATTTTGAGACTAGGTCTCGCTATTTTTGCCCATGGAACCGCAGGCTCACGTTGCCCAGGGTACCACAGACTCAAGCAATCCCTAGCCTCAGCTTCCCAGGTAGCTGGGATTACAGGCATGTGCCACCACGCTCAGCTATTTTTTTGGGACTAGGTCTCACTGTGTTGCCCCAAGCGGGACTTGAACGGCGATCCGTAGCTGCTTCATAGGCTGAAGCTTACAGGCACGAGGCACCGTGCCCAGCTTTCAGGAATTTCTTAATGGAGGGATCTCTCAAAATCATGGTCCCTAAGCAGATATAGGATCCCCATATCCCACTCAAAGGCACGATTGTGTATATCCTCCTTCAATGAGGATGGCCAACTCATTGACTGAGATGTCTGAGCAGCTCAACTTCAGGAACACAGAGAGGACACAGAAGAAGTGGGGGATAATATTGTCAGCACAGAAGGACAGTTAAGACAAGAGGAGGGTGTGCAACAGAGAGTTGAATAGGCAGAAGAACCAGGACTCAGCTACTAGAGAGCCACACATCTCCTGCCTCATGATGGTGATGTAGTGACTGACAGGTGACCACGAACCTGTCATAGACCATCACTGTCAGGAGGAAATTATCAAGATAAACAAACAGTATGAAAAAATACATCTGGGAAATGCACCCTATATAGGGGATGGACTTGTGATTACCTGCACATTCCTTAACATCTTTGGCTAAATGGAAGAAGAGAAACACAAACTGGCTAAGGAAGTAGTACATGGGGGTGTGGAGATGAGAGAGTCCAGCCTGATGAGCAGGAAGATGAACACCATGGTCAGGTACATGCCCAGGAACAGGGTAAAGAATACAGCCTGCTGCTCTGGATGGATGGGCAGCCCCAGAGGACGAACTAGGACATGCTGCTCTGTTTTTCCCACTTCATGCTGCTTATGATATTGCAGGAGATTAAGGAACCCTATGATTCTCCACACATGATCGCCATGTCCCTTTTTAAAGAAGATACTGATTTTTAACTTGATTTTTACTTAATGCTCACATATATTGTTACATGAACCACAGTCACAGTTCAGCTCTGATGGTCCATCACACCCTAACACTATCTGTCCAGATTTCCTTCCATAAAGTCAGGGGATGCTCTTTGTTTATTTCACAAATATATATGTAATAACAATCTTGTGTTGGAACTATGCAAATACTGAGTCCATTATAGTAAACAGGAAATTCAGTCTCTATGTTGAAAAATTTTTATTCGTATCCTGGCAGGATAAATGTCAATAATAGGAATGGCATAGAAAATCTGAGGTGGCAGTAAGAGACTAGCATCTGAGCGACCTCTTAAAATGTTGTGACATGATCCAAGTTGGAATAGAACAGCTAGTGACTTGTGGCTGAATTATCTCAAAATTGCAGAATCCTTGCTGATCAGATATTTCATATTTATGGCCACAAAAAATAAATCCTAGGTCCCAAACAGACATTAATACCAATGTAAAATATTTATCATTAACTATAATATATAAAACAAAGGGTATACATATTCTTTTTAGTTAAATCTTTACCCAGTCCTCATTATTCAGCCTTAAGCATATTATAAATGTGAGGAAAACATTTTGTAAAGGTGCAAAGTTATACCATGCATAAATGACATTAGTGAAGTGAGACACATCGCTAAGCAGACTCCTTGACTCTGCACCGAGGTCACAGCCCCCAGAGGTTAGACTGACACGTCACTTTGAAAATGCTGTGTAACCACATTGGTTACTCCTCATTAGTCCAAAACTTGTCAGTTGTATTGACACATAGTAAAATAGAGCAGACTCACATTTCATAACAAAAACTAAAGTTATATTTAGAGATTATATGGTATGTTAGGAAAATTGTATTCCTGCCATCATTTCTTAAATGATCAAACCCTAGAAAAGATAATAACCAGTGAGGTCCATCAGTTCTCTGAAACAGATCCAGATTTAGCTTTCCCGTGGCAGTGAGGTGGGAGGGGAGGGTACAGTCACACCTGCTGAGGGGGTTCCTGACTGACTCTCTCCCTCAAGAAGCCGAACAACACATAAAGGCCTCCTCAAGGTCTGTGACCTAGCCCAGGGCTCTGGTTGTCTTGGTTCCTGGCCACTGAGGGGACAGAGTCTAGACTCCTGTGTGGAGGCCTGGCTCTCACTCCCAGGGACTATGTAGGCTCACTGAGAAACCAAGGAAATAAGCAGCACCCAGCTGGACCAACTAGGGTGTTGGCTAGGGCAGATCCTGTCAGGAAGGTACTAGTTCCCTTGGAAGGGATTGGCGGTGTACTCCAAACATGTTAGGGACTGGCAGGGGCCTCTTTTATTACACTTCTACCTGTTCTGGCCCAGACAGCAGTGAAGTAGGAGTCTCTCTCTCTTTCTCTCACTGGCTTGAGGTAAGTTAAGAAAGTCTTGTTCCTTCTGAGTACTAATCATGAGCCTAGCCTGATACTGAATAGGTTGTGTGCATTGCCCCATTTATTCCTCAAAATAGCATTTGTGTAGGAATAGTTATTCCTTGCGATCTATGAATGATCTTAATATCAGAGAGCAAATGTGGAAGGGCCAGATCAGGACTGAGCTTCAGTGGCAGCTGCTGTCAGCACTGAGGTCCCATCATTGAGATGTCACATATGCCAGCAGTAGGCACAAGAGTGGCCCTTCCTCCAAGTACTGAGCAAAATATGTGAGTAGACCTAAGGTTTCACTATGAGGCAATTGGGCCTCAGGCATTGGCAGGTACCCCACAGATACACCACCTGTATGTTAACATCAAACACACACACTAACCCTTGGCGTGACATGCACATATGATCATAAACAAAGTACAGGATGCCACCTCCACTTGACTTAGTAACAATGTCAGGCCCTCTCCCCTGCTGTCACGGATAAATGCAGGAACTCCTGCTCCAGAGCAGGGAGCACACCTCTCTTTAGACTCTGCACTTGCTTCACTTACCTGTGCTGAGATGAACATATGGAAGTTATGGAGGAGAGAGGGAAGATGTTTGAGATTAAAGGCCTGATTAGAATAATCACACTCAGAGGTGGTTCCCAGGTGCTAATTAGGGACCAGTTGGTGTCTGTGCTCTGGGGGAAAGGAGGAAAAATGTCAGGTTTTCTATTATCTATTTCCATATTCATCTGCCCATCTTTGTCCTACTGCTTCTCCCATCTTCTCTTCACTTGTCTTCCTCTTTTCCTCTTCTCTCTCTCTCTGTCATAACATGCACAACATCAAACACACACAAACAACCATCAGCATGACATGTGACTGGCATGGAGTCACACTAGACCTCTAAGCACAGAGACACTCTGCTCACATGAATCTCCCACTCTCTATGATCTGTATCAGTTCTCGTCACCTCCTGCACATTCTGTTCATTGTATGAGTGCTCAGCTTCTGTTGGGAAGACCAGCAGCAAAAAGCAACATGACATCCCCTCTGAGCCCATCACCTCCTGAGCTGCTGCGTCTGTGCTGGTACCAGAGTTTATCCAGGGGGATGCCACTTTATAAACCTGATGAGAGGACAAAGAAAGGGTCCCTAAGCTCCTGCTTAAAGAAAGACAGTAGCCTTATTCTCTCAAGTCCAATCAGACCTTCGGAAGGAGACTGCATGCGGACTGGAGGGACTGAAAAGGGAGCTGAGTCACCTGAGAGATTGGTCCAGGTATTGGGGACCCTGAGCTCTAGCTGAGAAGCAGGGTGGTTTAATCTTCCTCCAGTACTGAGGGAGCCAGTGCACTTCATGTTGGACTCTGCAGGTGAAATCATGACCTGAAATAAGTAATTTGTCACCCCGAGTCATCACTTACACAGAAACAAGAATAATAGCATGAAGATTTATCCAGGCTCTATGGACTCATTCCTGCTGAGGAACAAAATGTACAATAAATGTCAGCTTATACTTTGCAGAGTTCAACAGAAGAGGAATACTTGTAATCATTAATGTTGGTAGCAAATTAATAGCATTTGAATGACTCAGTCAATTGATTAACTTTCAGATTTGCCAAGACTGACTTCCTCCCTGAGAAAAGACCTGATTACACCCACAGAATAATTCAGCTGTTTGATGCCAATATCAGTGCATAGGCCAGAATAGCTTCCCATCGCTGTGTTTAACATCTGGTCATAGATTTCCTCCTGGAATATTGGGGAATGTGGAAACAGGTAGAGAGATGGAGCTGCAGATAAGAGGAACACCTCCTGTCTCTCTAGCCCCCTCTGGCACACTAGAGAGTGGTCTATAGCCAGTCTCTCACTTGTGATACAGTCTCCTAATCTCTTTGGAATGTCCCAAGAGACATATGACCTATTAGTAAATGACTGTTGCTCCCACAGGTAAATTCTCCTGTTATCGTGCATCCCTGCATCCTCCCTGCTGCATGTTGGGTATGCTTTGCTACTTTCTCATTACATCAGTGTAACATTTCCATCCTGGGGTATATAAGGAGCATCACAACTTCATTAAAGTTCTACCTGGACATGCTTCCCAGGATCCCCATTCTGTGGGCTAGCCTCACAGATCGCTATTAATTTCTTCATTCCACACACAACTCCTAACGGAATATCATGTCTGTGCATTTGTGAATCTGTTTGTGAACTCTGTCTCCTCCACTAATCTATTTTTCATCTTTATTCTCACCTGAGTCTTACTTGATTACAATAGTTTTATTATCAGGTCACACATTAGGCAAAGATTAATCTGATCAAAGTGGTTTAGTTATTCCAGTTTGTTTGCTCTTCGTTTCTCATAGTAGAATCAGCTTGATGATATTCACTGAAAAAAAATAGGAAAAGCAAAGCTGAGAGACCATTTATTGGGTTTCAAGGTCAGCATAATACTGTTGGTTAAGTCAACATTCACTGTTATATTTACCAAAATTTTGAATATATACACATGCTCTTCATTTTGTTCTGAATTTTCATGTTTTCTCATAAAATTACTACCTGATATCTAGAGAATTACCCTTGCGATTTTCAGTAGTTTTAGTCTGTTAGCTTTATTTTTTGCTTATTTTCTGGAAATGTCTTGATTTCATGTTTAGTTTCATAGAATATATTCTATGTTGGTAGAGATTAATTTAAAATATTTTTGCTACATGAAAATATATTCCATTTATTTATTTATTTATTTATTTGTTTATATATATTTTTTACATCTTTGTTTTCCTCAGATATCACCTACCACCTTCCCTTCCTGACCACTCCCTCCCATCTCTTTTCCCCTTCCCCCATTGTTCTCTTTAGTTTAGTTGTTAGTTTGGACTTTTCCTCCTGGTCTATTACTCATTTTTCCTATTACCCATATATTAATGAAACCATTTAGTTTCTGCACTTGATCTTAGCCAAAAGGCCGTGAAGCGATTGAAACCATTTGGTTTCTGTCTTTTTCTTTCTGGCTTGTTTCTGCTAATATGATTTCTTCTAGGTACAATTTGTCATTTTTGATGAATGAGTAATATTCCATAGTGTATATTTGCCACATATTTTTCATCCATTCATCTGTCTTGGGACATTTGGGTTGTTTTCAAGTCCTTGCAATTATAAATAGTGCTGCACTAAACATCTGAGTACAGATGTCCCTTTGTATAAGACCTGAAACCATAAAATACATAGAGGAAAATTTGGGCAAAACCCTCCATGAATTACAATTCAGAAATTTCTGGACACATCTATAGCTGGCAAAAAAATAAAAGAAAAAATAAACAGCTGGGGACTATATTAAGCTAAAAAACTTCTGTACAGCAAAAGAGACAACAGACAAAACAAAAAGAAGCCCAACTGAATGGGAAAAAAATTTTGCCCTTCACAAAAATGACAAGGGTTTAATAAAAAAGATCCAAAAGGAACTCACACAACTAAGCAAAAACAAAACAAGAAGCCCAGTCAAAAAATGGGGAGAAGAAATAAAAAGACACTTTTCCAAAGAGAAAATACAAATGTCCAACAGGCACATGAAGAAATGCTCAATGTCATTAGTAATCTGGGAAATGCAAATCAAAACCACAATGAGATACCACCTTACGTAAGAATGGCCTACATCAAAAAAAGTTGTTACTTGTTGGGTAACAACAAGTACTGACGTGGATGCGGAGAGAAAGGAACACTCTTAGACTGTTGGTGGATATATAAACTGGTTCAGCCACTATGGAAAGCAGTGTGGAGGACTCTCAAACTAATGAAAATGGAACTACCATTTGACCCAGCAATTGCTTTCTGGGAATCTACCCAAAGGAGACCTCAATGCTTGTACAAATGAAAATATATTCCTTTATCTTCAGATTTCCTTCATTCTTATGTGCTGCCATTGCTTGTGGTGATGCTATTGCTTGTGATTTGGTTCTGTGATAACTGGGTTTGTGGAGTCATTACTCATTTTCATCCTCATCCCTTCCTAAAACTTTGGTTGATTTCACTCTTGCAATTCTTCCAGTATGTGAGTAACTAGGAACCCTTCCCCTATAGCACTTTCTAAGCACCTCCCTTATCCATGAACTTTATCTTGGTAATAAAGTAATCCTTTAATTGGTAATAATGAATGGAAACCAATCAAGGATTAAAACCAATCCTTTAATTGGTAATAATGAATGGAAAGAAAAGACTTCATTTATGTGAGTTTTAGAGAAAATCAGGGAGGAAAGCAATTAGGAAAATTTGGGAGCATTTCCTCACTGAAATGATGACATTCAGTTCATATAGATATATACTATTATTATTAACCCCTGTAATTTATGGTAATGTGTCATATATAAATATGTTACATGTATTATTTTCATATTGTAAAGGTCACATATATTAATGGTAACTATGAACACTCCTTTATATTATTTTATGCACAAATGTATCACCATAACTATTACATTCAGAAAATTATAATCATGGTTTAATATATTTTTCTCATTCCTCCCATTTTATTTAATGTCTAATGGTACACAAAGTATATTAATTCAAAATGCTATTAAATTTGTCATGAATTCACAGAAGATTACAGTAAATGTATCTTCTGTAACTACCACTGAGATAAGAAACAGAACTGTTTCAACATCCTGGAAATTCCTTTTTCAAGAAGAACTAAATCATTTACTGATGCAAAAATTTTTCAAAATTGCACTGATACATAATTACTAAAGACAAGTTAATTCATATAGACACAATAAAAGGAAATGAAGGTTGAAGTTAGCAAATATTTATTATGGGAATATTAGATCTTTAAAATTGGCAATTGAATTTATACTTATAGGATATTCTGTAACAACTTATGAAAATTCCCTCCTTCCCTTGACCATGAGGAAACCAAGCCTAGAAGGGCAAGATCCCCCTGGATTGGTGGTACTGAAGGAGATTCTGTCATTATTTCTGCCAGTTATCATTGCCATTACTCTCCCCATCACAGCACTGAGAATGTTATAATAATCATCCCATATTCCAAGAATTGTTAGAAAAACTTAGAAAGAAAGCCACCTTCCCTGCTCTGTGTGTGCATCCTATATTGATCCCTACTCTGAGGATTAGTCAAGGAGCAATGACTTCCTTGTTCATTTACCAATGTTATTACTAAGAAATTCTGAACAAGTCTTGACATTAGGAATGTAGCCCGATAAACAAGTTTTTCTATGGCATATTTCATGTCTTTGTTCCTCAGGCTCTAGATGAAAGGGTTCAGCATGGGGGTGACTACAGTGTACAGTGTACTAGATCAATGGACCCATAATATAAGTGACAATGAGGAGGTGGGAGCCACAGGTTGAAAGGACTTTGAGGAATTTCCTAACAGAGGGGTCTCTCGGGACCATGGTCCATATGCAGATATAGGAGCCCAATATCCCACTGAAAGGCACCATCATGTATATTCCTCCTTCAATGAGGATGGCCAACTCATTGACTGAGATGTCTGAGCAGCTCAACTTCAGGAGGGCAGGGAGCTCTCAGAAGAAGTGGGGGATGGTATTAGCAGCACAGAAGGACAGTTGGGCCAAAAGGAGGGTGTGCAAAAGGGAGTGGAGAAAGCAAAAGAACCAGGACCCAGCTACTACACAGTCACACAGATCCTGCCTCATGATGGCGATGTAGTGGAGTGGCTAACAGATGGCCATGTACCAGCATAGGCCATCACCACAAGGAGGAAATTGTCAAGACAACTGAACAATATGAAAAAATACATCTGAGAAATGCACCCTGCATATAGGATGGACTTGTGTTTAGTCTACATATTCTGTAACATCTTTGGCACAGAGGCAGAAGAGAAATACACATCATTGAAAGCCAATTGGCTGAGGAAGAAGTACATGGGCATGGGGAGGCAAGAGTCCAGCCTGATGAGCAAGATGATGAGCAGGTTCCCCAGCACTGTGGTCAGATACATGCCTAGAAACAGGGCAAAAAACACACCTTGTTGCTCTGGAGGGATGGGCAGCCCCAGGAGGACAAACTGGGACACACTGCTTTTGTTCTCCCCCTTCTTGCTGCTCATGGGTCTGAAAGGGAAGAAGGATCCTTTAATTAGCCATGCATGAGCTCCATGTCCCTTTTCTAAGAACATATTGATTTAGCTTGACTTCTATTTGTTGCTCACATGTTGTTGCATGTACCACAGTCTGTTAGAGTTCAGCTCTGATGATCCATCACACCCTAACAATATCCTTACAGATAGCCTTCCATAAGGCTGGAGGGTACTCTTTATTCATTCCACAAATATAGATTTAACAACTTATTGTGCTGGAACTCAAAGAACTGAGATTGTTATAATAAACAGGAAATTCAGTCTCTCTGCTCAAGGATTTTATATCTTTGTATCATGACAGGACAAATGTAAATAATAGGGATGGCATAGAAAATCGGAGGTGGGCAGCAGAAAAAACAGTGCCCAAATGACCTGCTTAAAATGCTGACATGCTCCATTTGGAATAAAACAGCTAGTAGCTTGTGGCACACTATAGCAAAAATCAGAATCCTTACTGATAAGATATTTCATATTTTTGGCCACAAAAAAATCAGTCCCAGTTCCTAAAAAGACATTAATACTAATGTGAAATATTTACCATTAAGTATAATATGTAAACCAATGGGTTTACATACACTTTTTAAATTAAATCTTCACCTAGTCCTCATTATTCAGTATTTTGCCTATTGTGTTCAGAACATTTTGTAAAGGTACATATTTATACCATACATAAGTGGCACCAGTGAAGTGACAACACTTATCTAAGCAGACACCATCACTCTGCATTGAGGTCACAGCCCTAGACAGACATGTCTCCTTGAAAATTCAACCTTCTATCCCAGGTGCTATGGCTTTGGCCTCTGCCCCGGATCCTGGTAGTCAGGCATAACTGCAAGCTCCACTGCAAGTCTGGGGACTGGGGACTTGGCAGAAGTGTTCTGGGGGGAGCCATTCTCTGTCCCTCCTTTGTTCTGGGAATGATATAGTACCCCTGCGATTTGCACGCAGCAGGGTGGAGTCCCTCTCTGATGCACTCCCACCTCTAACAGATTTTCATAGGAAAGACACAAGGAGAGTATTATTGGAACCATAAGAGAAGAAATGGTAAATCCAACTAAAAAGATAATCTACCACAGACCTACACTTACAAGGTTTCAGGGGACCAGGGAACCAACCCCTGATGCAGTGACATGTCAACACTAGCGAAGCAACCCCCTACTACAAAAAGCAAGAAAAGCCACAGAGATGGGACTGTGATCCCACTCAGAACTGTAAACCAGGGAGAGGAGAGGAGATGGACCCCCCCCAGAGTTTTGTCCCTTCTAGGGACTTCTCTACCACAAATGGTTGAGAGTTGTGTGCCCAACACCAGATGCCAAAACAATAAGATTTGGAAGCAGCAAATGGAACAAATGTCAGATGGGAGGAGACAGCCACCATCAAGGAGGCATGAAATCCTGTAATCACACAGATCTGGAAAAAAGGAGACCATCACCTCCATCGAAGGAAGTGCGACAACCAAGGAGCCTGGATAGCAGCTCCACACAAGCCAACAACAAGTGATCTTCAGACATGTTTGGACTGCTTACCTCCTATAAAGTCACCCCTGGAAGTCTAAGCAGCAAAAAGAAGACATTGCATCAGAAAAGAGAGCGAACAGTGGACCAAACACCAATCAAAGACTTGCAGAGAAAGGGAGATAGGAGCCTCTGGAGGGGAGTAGAAGGGAGAGGGGAAAATGATGGGTCATAACTCTACAAGTAAGACCAAGAATGTACAGAGAAAAAAAATGAAAATTCAACATTCTGTGTAACCAGTTTGGTTACACTTATATTGATACATGGTGAAATGCATTGGATTTCACACATTTCATATAACTATAACAAGTAGATTTATGTATCTATGGTATGTTAGGAAAATTCTATTCCTGCCAATATTTCTTAAATGTGGTAAAACTCAGAAAAAGAATGACCAATGAGGTCACTCAGTCCTCGGACATAGACCCAGATTTATTTCCTATGGCAGTCAGGTGGGAGGGGAGGGTTCCAGTCACATTATTGAGGGCCTCCTGACTGACTCTCTCACTCAAGCAGCTGAGCAGCACAGCAAAGCCTCCCCAGTGACCATGACGTCTCTCAGGGCTCCGGTGGTATTGGTTCATGGCCACTGAGAGTCTGGAATGATGTGTGGAGGCCTGGCTGCTCACTGCCAGAATCATGTCAGGCTCTTTGAGAACCAGAAGGAAACAAGCAGGAACCAGCTGAAATGACTGAAATATTGATTGTGGCTGCGCCTGAGAGGAGGGTGCTGGGTCATAAACCATGGAAGGATCTGGCCATTTGCTCCAAACATGTGAGGGGCTTACAGGGGCCTTTTTATTGCACCCCTCTCTGTCCTGTTCCTGAAAGAAGTGAAGTAAGAGCCTCCATCACACCAAACAGCTTGAGGAAAGTTACAAAACTTTGTTCCTTTTGAGCACCAATCAGGAACAATGCCTGATACTGGATAGTTTATGTGCAATACCCCATTTACTCCTTAAAATAGCATTGTGTGGGGGAATAGCTTATAGTGAGGAAACTTCTTATAGTGAGGAAACTGAGTGTCAGAGAGCAAGCACAGAAGGACCAGGAAAGGACTGGGCCCCCAAGAGAACTATTGCAGACACTGAGGTCCCAACCATGAGTTGTGACACCTGCCCATCAATGGGGGACATGAGTGACCCTTCCTCTAAGTGCTGAGCATGATAGATGTGAGTGGCCCTGAGGTGTCAGCGTGAGGCATTTAAGACCCAGGTTGTGGTATGTACCCCACAGATACACCACCTGTATGTAAACATTAATCATACACACTAACACTTGGAATGACATGCACATATGATCATAAACAAAATACTGGATTCCACCTCCACTTGACTTGGTAACAGTGTCAGGTCGTCTCTCCTCTACTGTCATGGATAAATGCAGGAATACACTGCTCCGGAGGGGGGGAGCACTTCTTCTTTCTTCAGCCTCTTCACTTACTGGTGATGAGTAGTCAGAGATTAACGTGTGGGAGTTGTGATGGAGGGAGCAGATGTTTGAGATCAGAGGACTAAGTAAGAGATTCCAACTCATAGATGATCACCAGGTGTAAACTGGGGACCAGTTGGTGCCCATTGTCTGGAACAAAAGGAGGAAATGTGTCAGGTTGTGCCATTTACCTCTTTCCAACTTTTTCTATTGTCTATTTGTATTTGCACCTTTGCCTTCTTTTCACTGGTCTTCTGTTTTCCTCTCAATCCTACCTCTCTCTTTCTCTATCTCATAACATGGACAGCATCAAACACACACAGAGACAAACTACCACAGAAATGACAGGCAGAGTACCTGGAGGCACACCTGACCTCTAAGCACAGAGATACTCTCTGCTCACCTGTAGTTTTCACCCACTTCAGCCTGTGTCAGTCCTTGTCACCTCAGGTACCTTCTAGTCAGTGTCTCAGCTTCTGTGGGAAGATCAGCAGCAAAAAGCAAGAGGATATCCTCTGTGAGCCCATCACCTTCTGAACTTCTGTCTGTTCTTGTGTCAGAGAGTAGCCAGGGGGATGCCACTTTATAAGTGCCAAGAGGACAAGGAAAGGGTCCCTGAAGTCTTGGTTACCTAGGAAAGACTGTAGCTTAATTCTCTCAAGTCCAATCAGACCATGGGGAGGAGCCTGTGTGGAGGCTGGAAGAACTGAGCTGGGAGCCAATTTGCCTGAGAATGTATCCCAGATATCAGAAGATCTTGGGCTCCAGCTGAGAAGCAGAATGACCTACTCTTCCTCCAGTACTGAGGGAGCCAGTGCACTGCATGCTGGGCTCCACAAGTCATTTCATGATTGGAAATAAGTAACTTCTCAGCCAGGCTCATCACTTACCCAGTAACAATAATAATAGCATGAAGTTTTATCCAGGCTCTATGGATTCATTTCTACTAAAGAGCAAAGTATGCAATAAATGTACACACAATCAACGTCAGCTCTTATTTTGCATAGCCAACAAAAGAGAAATACACGTAATCATTAATGTTGGTACCAGATTCATAGCATTTGAATGACTCAATCAATCGATTCATTTTAGATTTACAAAGACTCATTTCCTCCCTGAGAAAGACCTGATTGCACCCACAGAATTATTCAGCTGTGTGATGCAAATATCAGTGCATCGGCCAGGACAGTTTCCCATCACTGTGCTTAACACCTGGCACAGATAACCTCCTGGAATAGCATGTTTATGCTTGTGGATATATTTATGGACTTTGTTCTCTTCCACTGATCTATTTTTTCATCTTTACTCTCACAATAAAACTATAGGTTACAATATCAAACATTAGACACAGATTAATCTAGTTCTCTTGTCAACGTGGCTTTAGCTATGCCACCTGTTTGCATGTCTTTCAAAGAGTTAGAATCAGCTCATCAAATTTTACTGAAAGAAAAAACAAAATAACTGACAGCTCTTAAGGGCTTCCAGTACTTATCTCTGATGCTTTTGCTCCAGAAAACATTCAGTGTTATATTTACCAATATGATAAATAGCCCTCTTGTTCTTCATTTTGTTGAGAATGTTCAATTGTTCTCATATAATCACTTCTTTTTCAGTCAGAGAAGTTCCCAAGGGATTTCCACTAGTGTAAGTCCACTAGTATTTTTTGCAAATTTCTTTATTACACATTCAGTTTTATTGATATATTCTACATTGATGGAATTTAATAAGAAATAATTTATTATATAAAGTTACATTCCTTTGTCTTCTGTTTTCCTTCATTATTTTTTAAGTATTACATACAAATATACATACACATACACATTGTATTGGTTATACCTCAAGCTTCTCCCACATTGGTGTCACCCATGAACCATCATCTTAATCTCTTGTGCCTATCCCTCCCCAAGTTTTACTCCCCTCCTCTCTTGATCTATGCTCAGCTCTGTTGGCAGATAACTTTAAATTTTACTTGACCTTTTGTTTATTTTCCCTCTATCCCGCATTTGGGTAGATTCAGTATTTCTCTTTTTCTTTTTGGCTTATTTCCACTAACATAGACCTTTTAGGTCTATCCATTTTATCACAAATGCATCAAGTTTGTCTTTTGGATTGCTGAATATTATTATTCCATTGTGTACAAATACCAGAAATTTCTGATAGATTCATCTGTTTGGGGTCATTTTGGTTTTTTCCATACCCTGGCTATTGTAAATAGAGGTGCAATAAACATCCAAGTACAGGTGTCCTTTTGAATTAGTGTTTTTGTGTCCTTTGGGTAGATCCCCAAAAGTGAGATTGCTGGGTTGAATGGTAGTTCCATTTTTGGTAGTTTGAGGTCCACCACACAGTTTTCCATAGTAGCTGAACCAGGTTGCATTTCCACCACAAGTGTAAAAGTTCTCCTTTTTTTCCACATTCACACAAGAACTTTTTGTTCATTTTTTTGATATGTGCCATTCTTAATGGTGTAAGGTGGAATCTCATTGTGGTTTTGATATACATTTCTCTGACTATTAGTGATGTTGAGCATTTTTTTCTTATGCCTATTGGCCATTTGTATTTTTCTTTGGAGAATTGTCTTTTTAGCTCTCCTCCCCATTTTTGATTGGAATTTTTGCCTTGTCTTTGTTGAGTTGTGTGAGTTCTTTGTGAATCTTTGTTATCAGACACATCACTTGTATGAAAAGTGAAACTTTTTCCCATTTGGTTGGATATATTTTGTTTTTGTTATTGTCTCTTTTGCTGTAAGAAGCCTTTTAGTTTAAAATAGTCCCAGTGGTTTATGTTTTCCTTCATTATTTTAGTATGTGAATGTGTCCTGAAAGAGATTTCTGAGATGTAAGTCTTGGAATGTTTTACCTTTGCCATATTTTCCTCAATTTATCTTATAGTTTCAGGTCTTACATTCACATCTTTTATTCAACTTGAGTTGAATAAAATAACATGATGTGAGGGAGTAGTCTAGATTAATTTTTTTGCATGTTATGGTCCAGTTTTGCCAGCACCATTTATTGAATAGATGTTCTTGTTTCAGTGTATGTTTGTTGGCCCTTTGTCAAAAACTACTTGACCATAAATGTGTGGCTTTATTTCTGGGTGTTCAATTCTCTTCCATTGATCTGTGCATCTGTTTTTGTTCTAGTGCCATGCTGTTTTAATTATTGTGGCTTTGTAATAGAATTTGATATCTGGGAGAGTGATTTTTCCATTCTCTCTTATTTTGACCAGGAGGGCTTTGGCTATTCAAAGGCTTTTATTATTCCATATGAATTTCAGTAATTTTTGCTGTATTTCTTTAAGAATATCATCATTATTTATATTGGAATTGCATTGAAACTGTAGATTGCTTTTGGTAGGATGGCCACTTTGATGTTAATTCTTCTAATCCATGAGCAGGGAATATCTTTCCTTTTATGTCTTCTGACTCTTTAAAAAATGTTTTATAGTTTTCTTTGTATAGGTCTTTCATGTGTTTTGTTAGTTTATTCCCAAGTACTTAATTTTCATTGGTGTGTTGGTAAATGGAGTGTTTTTTAATTTGTTCTTCTTCTGAGTGATTCTTTGCATATAACAAGGCTACTGACTTCTGTATGTTGATTTTTACCTTGCTGCCTTTCTGAACTGGTATAGTGCCTCAAGTAGTTTGTCAGAAGATTTTTTATGAATATCATATCATCTGCATATAATGATAGATTCATTTCTTCTTTCCCTATTTGTATTGCTTTTATATCTTTCTCTTGCCTATTGCCCTACTTAGAACTTCCAGTACTATGTTGAAAAGTTGTGAGAGTGGACATCTTGGTCTGGTTTCAGATCTCAATTGAAATTATTTTAGTTTTTCTCTGTTAAGGATGATGTCTGCTGTGGGTTTGCTATGAATGGCTTTTATTATGTTGCGGTATGTTCCTTTTATTCTGATTTTTTTCTAGGACTTTCATCATGAATGAATGCTGAACTTTGCCAAAGTTTTCTCTGCATCTATTGATATGATCATATGGGTTTTGGCTTTCTCCTTGTTGATGTGATGGAGTATGTTTATTGATTTTTGGATATTGAAACTTCCCTGTGCCCCTGGTGTATTAAATCCCTCTTGGTCATTGTGAATAATCCTTTTATGCATTGTTGGATTTGATTTGCCTGGATTTTGTAGGATTTTTGCCTCTGTTCATTGGGAGTATTAACCTATATTTTTCTTTCTTTATGTTATCTTTGTTTGGTTTTGGTACTAGTGTAATGTTTGCTTTGTAGAATGTACTTGGTATTTTTCCTACTTTCTCAATTATTTGGAAGAGTTTTAGTAATACAGGCATTATCCCATCTTTGAATGTTTGGTAAAATTTATTTGTAAAACCATCTGGTCCTGGGCTCTTGTTTCTAGGGAGAGTTTTAATGACTGCTTCAACTTTGCTGCTTGTGATTGGCCTGTTTAAGTCCTCTATGTCTTTGTTCAATTTTGGGTGCCATTTGTTTTGATGTAAGTTTTAATTTCTTCTTTGATTTCATTTATCCAGTGGTCTCTCAGTAGCATGTGTTCTGTCTCCATATAGAAGGTGATCCTAGGCCGGGCATGGTGGCTCGTGCCTGTAAGCTTCAGCCTATGAAGCGGCCGGGGCTAGGGATCGCGTTTGAGACCCAGTTCCAAAAAAATAGCTGTGCGTGGTGGCACGCGCCTCTATCCCAGCTACCTGGGAAGCTGAGGCTGGGGATTGCTTGAGTCTGGTACCCTGGGCAACGAGAGCCTGTGGTTCCATGGGCAAGAATAGCAAGATCTAGTCTCAAAAAAACAAAAACAAAAACAAAAAGATGATCCTGTTTTCTTTTCATTGTTGATTTCTAATTGGATGTCTTTATGATCCGAAAAAAGTTGCCATTATTTTAATCTTTGTGTATTTATTAATATTTGTCCTATGACCTAATAATGGTCAGTTTTGGAGAATGATCCACGTGTGTTTGAAATAAAAGTTGTATTCTTTTTCTTGCGGGTGCAGTGCCTTATAGATACGTATTAGGTCCACGTGGTCACTGATACCTATTTTGTCCTGTGGTCTAGATCTTCCTGTTTAGCTTTTGTGTCTTTGTGTAGTTTCTGTCTTGTTGATTTATCCTGTGGTGAGAGTGGAGTATTTAAGTCACCTACCTCATATGTAATTTCACTGATGTCTGCTTTCAGTGTTACTAGTAATTGTATGATGACTTTTGGTGCACCCTCATTTGATGAATATATATTAATAATTGTTATGTTTTTCTGATGTATTACCCCCTTTATTATTAAGAAGTATCACTTCTTAATTTTGTCACTTTTTTGGTTTTAGTTCTTAATTTGTCACTTTTTTTAGTTTGAAGTTTGTTTAATCTGTTATAATAATGGCTACCCCTGGCTTCTTTGGGGGGCGATTTGCTTGTAGGATTGCTTTACAACCCTTTAATTTCAGTCTGTGCTTATCTTTAGATTCAAATATGTTTCCTGAAACCAGCAGAATGTTGGGTTTTGGTTTTGATCCAGTCTGCTACCCCTGTGTCTTTTAATTGCTGAGTTTAGACCATTAAAATTTTTTATAGTGTATCTTGGATATCTATTCATGTAAAGAATTCCATGATTCATTTTTCCCCTTGTCAAATCAGTTGAATACATTACATATAATGAACTGCATTCATTTCAAGTGTGTAATGTAATGATTTTGACATTGTATATACCTACGACATTGTATATACCTATATAGTTAAGATGCAGAATATTTCCCATTTTTCTTAATTTGCTTTGTAGTATTTTATTGGATGGATATACCATAATTAAAACCAATTTTCTGTTGATAAGCACATAGGTGTTAATACACATAGTTTGTAACTTGTAATCTTTTTTATACAGTATTTCCTTTGTTAGCCTGGTAAGTCTGAAGATAGATTCCTAGATATGAAGCTGCTGAGCCAAATTTTCTTGAAATAAATAAATGTAATAAATGTTGCCAATTTGTCTTTCATAGGCTCAGTCCTAGTTTATTCTTCTTATTAGCAATGTATGAGAATTCTTGTTTGGCAGATCTAGCTAACAAAGTACGTTATAAAATTGGATTTATTCCAGTTAGGTGAAAAATGATAATATAGTTTTTACCTTGCAATTTTTTTTAGTCTGATAATCTTTATTATTTTTTTCCCTTTTTCTTTATTTATATATAAATTTCACAACTTTGTAATCTCAGGGTTTGCCCCCACCTCCCTCCCCTCCCTTTTCCCCCTTTCCCTCCTGTTCATAGTTGTGCGCTTCATTTTGGTGCTTCGCTTGTTTTGACTTTCCTCAAGGCTTTTATTTATTTTATTTTTTTTCACTATATCCCATACATTAGTGAAACCATTTGGTTTCTGCCTTTTTCTTTATGGCTTGTTTAAGCTAATATGATTTCTTCTAAATGCATCCATGTTGTTATGAAGTCGTCCAATTTGTCATTTTTAATTGATGAGTAATATTCCATCATGTATATATACAACAATTTTTTCATCCAGTCCTCTGTTTTGGGGCATTTAGGTTGTTTCCATGACCTTGCAATTATAAATTGTGCTGCAGTAAACATGCGGGTACAGGTGTCCTTTTGTACCCACATTGAGGTTTCTTTTGGGTAGATTCCCAGAAGAGCAATTGCTGGGTCAAATGGTAGTTCCATTTTCATTAGCTTGAGGGTCCTCCACACCCCTTTCCATAGTGGTTGAACTAGTTTACCTTGCCACCAGCAGTGTAGCAGTGTTCCTTTCTCTCCACATTCTCGCCAGCAATTTGTGTTGCCTGTTCTTTGGATGTGGGCCATTCTTACTGGTGTAAGGTGGTATCTCATTGTGGTTTTGATTTGCATTTCCCTTATTACTAGTGATGTTGAGCAATTTTTCATGTGCCTGTTCGCCATTTGTATTTCCTCTTTGGAGAAGTGTCTTTTTAGTTCCTCTCCCCATTTTTTGATTGGGCTTTTTGTTTTGCTTTTGTTTAGTTGTGTGAGTTCCTTGTGGATCTTTGTTATTAAACCCTTATCACTCATGTGGAGAGCAAAGATTTTTTCCCATTCGGTTGGGCATCTTTTAGTTTTTTCTGTTGTCTCTTTTGCTGTACAGAAGCTTTTCAGTTTGATGTAGTCCCATCTGTTTATGTTTTCCTTCATTTTTTTGCCATCTGTGGATGTTTC
>PVHY01017323.1:0-31693 GCA_004024945.1 Uropsilus gracilis
GAATGGCCCACATCCAAAGAACAGACAACAAGAATTGCTGGCGAGGATGTGGAGAGAAAGGAACACTACTACACTGCTGGTGGGAATGTAAACTAGTCCAACCACTATGGAAAGCTGTATGGAGGACCCTCAAGTTAATGAAAATGGAATTACCATTTGACCCAGCAATTGCTCTCTTGGGAATCTACCCAAAAGAGACTTATATGTGGGTACAAAGGGACACCTGTGTTCGAGTGTTTACTGCAGCACAATGTATAATTGCAAGGACATGGAAGCAACCTAAATGCCCCAAAACACATGACTGGATGAAAAAAATGTGGTACATATTCGCAATGGAATATTACTCAGCAATTAAAAATGACAAATTTGGTGAATTTATGGAAACCTGGATGTACCTAGAAGAAATCATTCTAGCAGAAACGAGCCAGATAGAAAGGGACAGAAACCAAATGGTTTCACTAATATATGGTCAACCAAATGAAACTGCACAAGGGGAGAATGGGGACCAGCTGGAGCGGGTGGGAAGTGGAGGTGGTGGGTAATCCCCAGGGACTGAAATGATGTGAAATATATATAAATAAATTTTAAAAAAAATTTTAAAAGCAAATGAAGCTGAAAACACATTGAAGACATTATTTAAAGTCATTCTATTTCTTCTTATAGAAGCTGGTTTGACACAAGGTCTGTAAGGAGTTATTTAAGAAATCTGAATATCAATAGTTATTAATTTCCTAAAAGTGTATGAATTTAAAACACACATTTCTAAGATTAAAATAAATGGGGTGGGACTAAGATAGAATGAAAGTTAGTGATCTTAAAAAAAAGAAAAAGTACCCATTTGTTAAATCAATTTAAAATGGGAAATATAATTTCCTATAAAATGTATCATGTTTCTAATTTTTTGGGTATTTAGTTTCATCCATCAAATCATTCTTTAGTAAAATATTAGTGTCAGAAATTTCTGTTTATCTTCCATTACCTAATCACCTTTCTTCTGGTATGATATGAATGCAGAAAATTCTGCTTCCCTTTGCCTCTGTGTAATAGAGAATAGGCTAATTTCTCACAGAGGGGCTATCTAAGGAGAGAAATCATGAAGGACTTCTTGAAATGCTGTCTAATAGCTAAATCAGCTTGGAAGTTGGCCCAAATTTAGTGACTTCAAAATACAAATCTTATAATTCTTTAGATCAGAAACCCCGTGTGAGTTTCAGTGGTTTAAAATTAAAATATCAGACTACTATGGGAAAAAAACCCAACAAACTACCATATGATCTCGCAATTTTACCCATGAGTATTTATCAGAATCAAATAGCGGATATTTCACTGATGTGAGATCATTATTTTGAAAATATATCTGCACTCTCATCTTCATTGTAGTATTATTTATAATAACTGAGATGCAGAAACAACCTAAATGTCTACCAGTGAATGAATGAAAGAAGTGTGATAGATATATAGAGGTAATGCACATTGGAATATTATTCAGTCATCAGAAAAAAGGAAATCCTGCCACCTGTGACAACATGAATGAAACACTATGCTAAGTGCAATAAATCAGACAGGAAAATATGATGTAATTTCAGTGAAAAGTGTAGTTTAAGATACAGAGAACAGGTTCTTAGTCGTCAGAGGTTAGGGATGAGGTGAAGGAAGTCAAAGGAATGATTTCTAGTTATAAGATGACCATAGTTAACAATACTCAGTTGTACACTTGGCAATTAGTCAGGGAGTGGTAGATCTTATAAAGTCTCATCACAAAAAAGTAAGTTGCAACTGTGTGACTGGATGTATGTTAACTAAACTTATGATGGTGATCACATTTCAATACATACATAAATGATCATATCAATTATGAAATACCTACTATATCTATAATATATTCAAATTAAATCTCAAATTAAATTTTAAAAAAGTCAAGGTGTCAGCAGGGCTGTATTCCTCTCTGGAGAATCTATTTCCTTCCCTTTTCCAGCTTCTGGAGCTGCCTACCTTCCTTCAACTATAAAGCCAGCAATCGAACCTCAGTCCTTCTCAGCCCCCATCTTTCTGGCTTTCTAGAGATGGGAAAGATTCTTATTTTTAGGGAGAGGATTGAGATGATGTAATTGAACTCACTTGGTTAAGATGGTACAGGCAAATTTCAGCATACCAATACGGTTCATTTTAAGGACATCTGTAGAACCTTTTGCCATAAAGGACAATAGTTTTAAATTCTGAGGATTGAGACATGGGCCTCTTCGAGAGCTAGGATTTGTTGCCACAAGATGGCAGTCATCTTGGACCATGAGGTGATCTTGTGGATGTCAGCCATTCATGGGAATTATAGAGTAAGAAGAAAAGAAGGGATCTGGAATTCAAATAATTACAGATTTCATACCAACCCTCAGAATAAAGTTTTATTTTATGTTACAAAATGTGCTTAAATCACTCTTTTGGGGCTTGAAATTTGCAACTGAAAAAATACCTAGTTAATCAAATGCAATTCTGTAGACAATTGGACTTAGCATTTTGACTTATCATGGAAATTACCATTTAAAAAAAGAAATCTATTATGATGAATTTGCATTGATCTGCTCACCTCCATCCCATACTCATGTCCCAAATCTCTTTTGGCCAGCATCCATTGTAGGGCAAACTCCCTAGGGCTACATGTATCAGAGCTGGGGTCACCACCCTTGTGTGATAGTCTTGTAAGACATGCTATCAAATTACAACCCATGACTACCAGTGGCCTGGAAATATCTGCTCATGTACAGTAAGGATAAAATGCCAGTAAGGATAAAATGTTGGTGTCCTTTGAGGTAATCTGGAGTTAATTTCCCTGAGTTTAAATAAATATGTTCTTCAAATATCATACTGTTTCATTGAACACTGTGTTTTTTACGTTAGAATCACACCAAGTCAAAAAGTATTTCAGGCTACCTACAAAATTCCTTTCATGCTACTTAAAAAAACGACAACAACAACAAAACATGGTGTTGCTTACAGAAGCCCACTCAAAATTAGCCCTCTTTCCTTTCATTTATTGTGATGATGAAAATTCAGGTCGGTTGAACTGTCCTGGGAGTTGACTTGACTATGTCCAGAACAATGTGCAACAGATTGATGGCATCATTTCTAAATGACTAGCTGATGTTTTGGTTTGTACATATAATGTATCATTTTGTTCTTGTCTTATAATTACAGCCTTTTTAAAGAAAATACTTAATCTGTATATTTGAAGTATGTGGGTGAGGGTGGGGATGTAGAAAATATTGTAGCTTGCTTCAGGAAAGCACAGGGCAGCAGAAGCGCTGATTATAAGTGAGCTGTAGCTCACCATTAACTGAGATACTGAGACAAAGAGTGTACTTATTACTTCCTACGTGCAATTATATCTCATGTACTGAGAGCAAAGGTATGAATTTCACTTCAGTATTAAAAAGCAGGCAGGCTACTGGTCCCTAAAATCAATGACAATGAGAAGAGCCTAGACATTGGGTGATCTGATGAATAATTTAAAACTGATTTGTTAACTGAACAGAAGTGAAGTTAGCCATGCAGAGAGACACATTGTCAATTGCCAGCAATTTACTATGTTTTTGAAAACCACAGGCAGCAATTTACAGAAAAGATTAGGCCAGTTACTGTACACGTGTGACATTTTCTTGATTTAAGATGTCATCCTGAAAGCTGTTAACTGACAACTGAAGTTTGGAATGAGGTTATAAAGTTTAGTGAAGAACTGCTTTTACCTGAGAATGTCTGCATTTCTGCTCTGGGAGACCCCTGAATGCCCACCTCCTGCTAGGATTAAATGTTTGTATGCAAATGAGCACTTCCAGAAAAGGGGATACACCTCCTTCGCATCCCTCAGTGCTGAATGCATTTGGTCATGAGAAGGCATGGTGATGGGTGTTTTGCTGAAGGAAATCATTGTCCATACATTTCTTTGGTCCTGTGCCATGGGAGGGGGTAGGGTGTAATCACATTCATCTGGTGCCAGGAATTTAATTTGCAGTTCTTCATAAAAAAGCTAATTAAAGTAAAATCCTCTTTTTATTACTATGATTCCGTTCCACTTTCCCCCCTATTGGTATTAAGTCAGTAACAATGATTTCTTCATATTTGAACATGTAAAAAAAAAAAATGAAATGAGCATAGTTTCAGCTCCTAGAGGAATTTGCAACACTAAAGTCTACTGAAGGATGACTTCTATATTTTTTAATAGAAGACTATCCTTGAAATATAATGCCTCATAATTTAAAAAATACAATAAAATATAATCCATGATTTATCATTTTTGAAATGCTACCAAAATTGAACTTTTGATCTATTTTGAAAATATTCTCATGTTTACCTTAATTTATCAAATTCTCCAAGGTTTCCTGGCAAGCTTAAACATTGCAATCTGAGTTGCAATTGTAATTCCTATCTTGGACTCACATATGTTATAGCAAATATTTTCTTATACAGGAGAGAATTTAGCTATCCATGTGAAAAACTACTCAAGATTACTATCCTGTGTCATTGTTAGCAATAAAGTTGATCTAAAAACGAAGACAGATGCTTTTTTCCCACTTTTTCTCTATTTGCCTTTTGCATTGGGTCTATAAACTCCATTCCAAATTAATAGGAGTGCTTGTATTTTGCTTTATTAATTTTCTGCACATTTGTTCCCAAAAGAGACAAAAATGACCATGATAAATTAATTTTTATCTTCTTTGTCAAATATTCAAAGCAAATGTAGAAATCTATTACAAAAGCCAACAATTGATAGAGACTAGTATTAAACCATAACTCTGGACTTACCCAGAGGTTGTATTTCTTTTTACAATAAAAAAAAATCAATAAAATGATTTTCAAAAATCTTTTAAAATCTTTTTGAATGAACGGACTGTTTCTACCACATTATTCTGAAGGCATTACATTGAAGACTCATGGAGCTCTACAGTGGTTCAGCAGATGTACAAAGCAGTAGTAAAACACTTGACAAACATACATTATTTTATTTAATAATTTTAGAAGCATCATTTTGGAATGGCAATAGACAATTGGAAAAGTTGAATCAATTTTTTTTCCAAAATATTCCCTTTTATGTAATCCAAGCATCACGTAAGACATATAAACTTGAATTCTAGCCTCCTTAAGTTTTCCTACTATAAAAGTAATGAATAAATATATTCAGAATTATTACAGAAAGAAAGTTTTTTGCTTATATATATCTTAGCTTTGAGTGGATCTAATCAATTATATCATATAGTTTGGGGGCTGAGAATGGGTTTAGCTTATTTTATTTAAGATATTATTATTATTATTATTTTCTTAAATCATTCTTAATTTGAAACAGTATTTGAATTCTCCCTTCAACTGTTGTCCCAATAGTTCTCCTACCACCATAGCACCCAAAATTCACCACCACAGTCCCTTGTGCTCTTCCCTCACATTTAGACCCTTCCTTTCCCCTCCCCATAGCCATATAGCTTCATTGTTCATTCTTTGTTTATAATATTTAATGTAACAAAAAGATATACTTCCAGAAATGAAAAAATATTCATGTTTTTAGGTGGCTATATGTTAGACAATAAGGGTTTTATCTGTTTAGCTAAAGATTAGATTGTATTATAAAAATGATGACAACCTAACAGCATGTTTTCAATGTGGTAGGTTTTTGCCTTTGTTGAAACATCAGAACATGAACTTCTAAGATCCTAATCCTGAAGCTTAACACACCACATCCCCTTGCTGCTTGTATCAAGACTATAATGATTTTGACTTGATCTATTTCTTTACCTTTGGAAACACCATACTTTATTTTTCACAAAATCATCAAAAGTCTTGTGTACTTTATTACAAGTACCCAGCTGAAAGATGGTTTATTATTAGTTTGCATTTATATTGTATTTCCTCTCAAGTAGCTCAGGGGGGTTTTACAAAACATGACAGCAGTCATCAAAACACTTTGTCAGACATGGAAGGCAAGAAATACTGCTGGTGTAAATGTGCCGAAGGCATCATGCTTAATGAAACATGTTTTCTGTAGATGTAAAGAGATAATCTTTTTAGAGGTTTTCTTTAAAATAAATTCCAACTTTCTCAAGCATTTTCTTTTCTCAATTTAGGCATCAATTCCTTTGTTCCACAAATTCATAGAGCTTCAAATCTTTGTAGCTGCTGACAATAGAATCAGGGGCATGAGATGAACTTGTTCTCATAGAGCTTTTATTCTAACAGACCAGACAGGATTATAGGTAAATATAATATATAGAATCATGTTGTGTTAGTGCTCTCAAGGCAGGAAGGGCAGGGTAAGCAGATAGAAATTGGCTTCATGGGAATGGATGGAGTGAGTGATAGAAGGGAGGACACCATGAAAAAATAAGTGGGAACACCAGGTCCCCAGAATAGATGTGTGTGCACCAAGCACCAGAAACAGCAAACATGCTGAACTATGTTGCTCAAGTATCTGAACAAAGTGAGGACGGCTCGTGAGTCTGGAGAGCTGAGAAGCAGCAAGATTCTGGAGATACCTTATAAGTGACATATGAATCTGGATCTATAATCTGAGCATAGGTAAATGACGGGATTGAAAATCAATATACCTGCTGGGCAGAGGCTAGAGTAGAAGCAGAAAAGCACATGGAAGATGACTGTGGTAACAGAGTAAGAAATTGACCAAAGTAGTGGGAGTGAAAGAGCAAAGAGTTACCAGACTTGATGTACCAACAGAGCTGACAGAATTTCCTAGTGGGTCTATGGTGGATGAGAAGACTCACTTCTGTCTCTGCCACAGTTCCATCAAGTATCACTGAGGAGACTGAGGCTTCATTAACACAGATCTCCCATTTGATGCTTTATAAATGTATGCTCTCTCCCCCTTCTCAACTGGTTCTATCCTTTCTCGCTCTGATCTCTGCTGTCATGCTTTGGGGGTGGTGGCATCTAATTGATTTAGGAGTGCTGAAGAAGAGATTTCCTCAAGATGTTCAAAATAGACTTCCCAAGATATGTCATTTTGGCATTTGAATTAATTTGAACTGATTTCTTCAGAGGCCCTGCAAGCTCATCAGAAGCTTCCACCACTGACTTAATTATCTAGAAGAATGAAAATTGGAGGTATTATGCAGAATTAGATTTTTACCAGATACAACATTTCTCTTGGAGAAACTTATTTTTGTGACAGGGCAAATATTCAGTTACAGAGCATCCAGTCCTTTCATCATGGGAGCTCCTTCCTTTTGAAGCCTCAGACCCCCATTTTGTTTCTTAGCTCAGGCTGTATATATCCTTGTCTTGCTCCACTGACTTTAGAATCTATGCCCATGTAGGTTCTCCATACATATGTAATTAAATTGGTTCACTTCTCTTACTAATTTATATGATGTCAACTTGATTGCTGAACTAACATGACATGAGAAGAATTCAGAGGGATCAAGGGTAATTTCTTCCTCATGCCTACAGAATCCAGATAACTCAAGTGTAAACTCAGTCTCAGCAGTAAAACTAGTTGAGCAGGGTGGTACATCTTTGAACAGTCAGTTCAAAACCACTATTCCATCTAGTTGTAAATGAAACAAACATGATTTCTTATAATGGTTCTCCCTTAAAGTGGAAAATTAGCTATAATGGCTCATTTTTTAGTTTTTCCATGAGTTTATTTAAAGGCGTGACTTTTCATTGAAAAAAGACAGAAAACAAAATAGTTATCCTACACTTTTTTGTTTTTTACACTGGTGCTGTTGAGATAGTAAGCATTTCAAACTGAGGGTCATGTTGTTCGTTAGATGTCAGCCTGTAATTTTGGGAAACCATATACTTTAATACGGATTAAAATGGAATCAATGTGAAAATGATGTTGTGATAGATGGGTAGGTAGATCCATCCTTACCTCTTCCCTCCTGTGCAGTCACCAAGTGCAAGTCTTAGTTGAATTCGGCTTGGTTGATCCCTGCTGAGTCAGTTACTTATATTAAAAAGTGAGCAGAAACATCAACCCTTAACAGTCAATCCATGTAGGTAAAATCTGCTGTAAAAACATTCCGATGGTTTTTAAGGATTCCTACTAACTAGTGATAAGTTAGTGAAATGCTAATTAAAACATACCAAAAAGCATAGTCAAGGGCATCCTTGAGAAAGATGAATTAAGTGATGAGTTAATTGCAGGGCTGTGTTATGGGCAAATAAATGTGTATTAGCAATGTTTTTGCTGGTCAGTTTAAGGAATGCCAGAAGTAATTTTGAATGCATTGTAACTGATTTTCACCTTGCATGCTGAAGTTAGACCTATTTTTTCCCCTCAAAAGCAACTGCATTTTGCCAGTAAGTAACAATTCTTAGAAAAAAATGGTATTCAGTAGGTACCATTTATGCCACATCTACTGCGAAAAGAAAGGCAGTGAGAAAAGAATTTCAATTTTCTTTAAAATAAAGTTTTATTCATCCCAGTCTACTACTTTCTTCATGTTCCAAGTTCTTCTCTCAGCAGAGGAAGATGTTAATGATCTTATTAACATATTAAACAATGGCATAGGAAAGGCTGACATTTCCCAAAGCTTTTTGGTCAATGATTAAAGTAATGAAAGTTGCCAGTTACTCAGATCAAGCCTATAAGTGCTTTCGCTCACTGCCTGAAAGGTCAAGTAAATTAAAGAAAATATAGGCCTGGCCTTGAATAGTCTGCATGTGGTGATCGTGAGTGCTCTTAAAAGTGGCTGAAACTAAGAGGGCTGGGCATTAATTCTAGCCAGCTTCCTGGTATTGATTAAGAAGTAATCGCAAGTGCTCATTTGTGGGCAAATTAAGAGATAAGTCCCTTTCAGAAGGTCATTTACATGTCTTCTTTTTAATTAATATTACTGACTTGAAGATTTGCAGTTAAATAAGCCCATTAATTATGAAAGTCATCAGTTTGGAAAGTTGAAAAGAATGATTTCTTTAATATCAGACCTAGGTTTTCAATAAATTTTCATTTCTTCTAAAATGAAAGGTCTGAAGTTTTGAAGTATAAATTAAGTGAATGATCATAACCTAAACTGTTTTGTTTGGTATTGCTGATTATCAATGCAATGTATTAGCATAAGAAAACTGAAAAGTGTTCTGAATTACAATGAAGGAAAAAAATCTATCTCCCCCTTCTACTATTCATTGTATTTTTTATGTTTGTATTTGTTGTTAGGCATAAGTTTAGGTTGTAGCTTGTTTGTGTTTGTATGTATATTTATATACACATAATAGCACTTACAGTGATATATGCATCTTCACATATTAAAATAATTTCCTAAGTAACAAATATCCTTTGAAAACATGCTTTGTTTACACTACTTCTTTAAGAAAACTGTAGATTGACATGAAGCTGTAACTTTCTAATGTTACTACTTTATCTCTCAGTCACATATACATGTGCATGTACATGCTTCCCTCCAATCCTCAATCCTTGGAAATCATCAAATGGTCTTTATTTATATAGTTTTATTAATTCAAGTATGTTATATAAATGATATCATACATTATGTAACCTTTTGGGATTAGTTTTGTTTTTTTCTCTTTGCATTATTCTCTAAGATTCATCCGAGTTATTACTTGTATCAATAATTCATCTCTCTTTATTGCTGAGTAGTATTTATTCCGTGATATGCTTGCACCACAGTTTACTTAACTATTTACCCATTAAAAGACTCCTGGCTTTTTCCCAGTGTTTGGCTATAATTACTGAAGTGACTGTGAACATTTGTGCAAAGGTTTCCTGTGAATATAAATTTTATTTCTATGAAATAAATACAAATGACATTTATCTCTGGGGTGAAAAAATTCTGGGTTGTTTGGTAGTTGCATGTATAGCTTTTTGGAAAATTGCTACGGATCTTATATTCCCACTATCAATATTTTCATGTGCTTATTTGCCATTGGTGAGACTCTATATATTCTCTAGACTAGTAGTCCTTTGTTAGATATATGGTTTAAAATATATTCTCTCAGCTGTAGTTACTTTTTCATTCTTTTAATGGACTCTGTCACAGAGTAAACATTTCCAGTTTGATGAAGTCCAGTTTATTAACTTTTTGTGCAGAATATATTTGGTGCCAAATCTAAAAACTATGTGCCTACGTCTGGACCCTGAAAGTGTTTGCATTTTTTTCTCAAAGTTTTACAGCTTTCTGTTTTATGTTTGTTTATGATCCACTATTTCGACTATTTCTTTTCTTTTATAAGATTGAATTAATATGCTCATGATAGAACTTTTCTGAGGGTTAAACCAAGAAATCCACAGGTGAATTGAAGTTAAGAGGGAAGAGGAAGAGACATAACTATATATGGAAGTAACTAATGAAAATCACAATACATTTGAATGAACTTCAGACAAGAGACCTCAAATTAGCCTCCTCCTTGGCAGTGTGTGTTCTGGTTCTCCAAAGGTCAAGCATGTACACATCTCTTCATTCCTACTGCTGAACTATTGAGGTCTTTGATTCACTAAACCCACTTTCCTCTTTTTTTATTGTACATTTTACTTTCCTCTTTGGTTACAAAGAATATCAACATAGTGCTAGTATAGAAACTGCATTAAAATTTTTGCACACAACCTAAAGTCAGAAAACTCAAGAAATGAAATTCATGTTTATAACCATTATGAAATTTTTATCCATGAGAAAATATAAAATAGTCTTTAAAAATAGTATACATGTATTTGTTTATAATCAAGATAGATGCCAAATTAGGAGGCAAATAATTGCCTTTAAGGGTGCCATTCAGGTTAGCAAGCTATTAATTAGGATTAAAAAGTTAGCCAGAAAAAGTCAGTTGTAGCACATTCTAAGGAAGAGAAATGGGGACACTATGAATCTGGGTTTACAGAGTTTATAAACACACTTTTCTTTTACCTTTTCTTTGCTGTTCTCATCATTATAATTAGCACTGTACTTTGGGGACAGTTGATATATCTTAGTATTAAAACTTCTTTCTGTAAACAAGACATATATGAGAATGATGAAAAGAGAAGAAACATGTTAATGAGTTGCAAGCTATGCATTGAGAGACAAACCTCCAAGGCAGAGAGAGAAAGTGTCTCTGGAGACAGAATGAAAGGAAAAGAAAGCCTGATACCTCACATCATAGCTATGGGAAAAGAAACATCTTCGTATTTCTGTCTAGATATTTCCAATGGAATGATTCTCAAAATTGTTAGCAATGTACTAAGTCTCTTGGCAGGATCCAGGTCACATGGTGACATTTTTATCTCTGTCCTGACTCATGGCTTAGGATGTTTGTATTTTTTTTCCTATGAGATGAGATCAATGTCACCAGAAAAACATTTCAAACCATTTTAGATGTATATGAGTGATCAACACATGCCAGATGACAGGGTGCTTATTTTGAAGATCAGTGGTCACAATAAAATTTTAGGGTATATAAGTGGTTAATGGTAGATTTTTCATTAACATAATGAATAGAGGCTCCTAGGTAATGTAGTGTAAGTACAAATAGATGTTAAGAAAAGTATATGCATTTGTAATAATTTAAGTATCCACAAATATTAATCAGTATCACCCATTTATAAATTTTACTGCTATGTCCGACTAATATTTTCATGATTTCTCCTACCTTTCTTATTTTATGTGCAAAATATCCAGTAGACTATATGTTTATATTAAACTACTATCACTAACCATGGTCTGAAAGACTGACTTATCACATTGCTTTAATATATTTCAGAACATAATATTCTCATAAAAACTTAATCCTTCATCTCTCATTCATTCATTTATACACATTGTATCCATACCCATGACACTGAACACTGTGCTAGAGAAATGAAGCTAGAACCAAAGCCCAGAAATAGTAGAAATTGTAAAAGAAGCTTCCATTAATTGAGTTCCGTTATTTAGGACCATTGCTCATAGTCCCATGTTTGTGGTATGCTTAAATTTGAGGCCAAGTTTTTCAAGACCTTTAAATATTCCTATGTTCACTAGCTCCCAGTCCCAGCATCCTCACTACGTTATGGTTTGTAAGGTTTTTTTTCCATGCTCCACAATTAAGTAGGAGGAACATTTAATGAGTCTACTCTTACCACATCTCTGACAGGCCCTTCAGGCCCACTCAACTTCCATTATTTTCCAAGGAAAAATTCCTCACTAAGATGAGAATGCAGAGATGGATTTATTGTCCCTGACAGAAACTCATATTTTGTGCTGGGTTGAATAATTCCCATGAGTGAGGAGGTTGAATACAGACTGAGTGAATTAATGAATTCCAGAAATTGTTCTTATTGTACAAATACACCAAAGGTCCTATTGGGCACAGAGGCTGAGAAAACACCAGAAGCATGAGGTCATACTTATCTGGAGACTGTCTGATCACAGCCAGTAGCCTCATTCAACACTGCAACTTCTCTAGAGGGAAAGGGGAAGTCTCAGAGAGGCTGTGTCATGTCCACCCTAAAAGCAGAGGCTCTGGGGCCTACTCTGATATTTGCATGCCAGTGCTCCCTGCCTATTTCCCAGCAAGTACTCTGGCCATGCCTCAGTGTACTTATCTATAAAATTCACATAATCATAGCATGTCCTTTTTACAATGATCATATGAGCTATCTGTAGGAAGTACCAAAGACAGTGCTTACCACACAGTAAGTAAAATGGTGAAAAACCAATGGGCCTCTGAAGCAACTTCCCATGGGATTAAAGTGCTGACTTCGGACAGGAAGTCTTCTCTTACCTCTATTGCCAAATTTAACAACTAAATCTGTTTAACATGTCAGTGAAATACAGAAGAATATATAACAGGTATTTGTTGTTGTTATTTTTTATTCATAGTGGTGCTTTTTTATTTTTTTATTTATTTATTTTAAGTTATTTTACATTGTTGTAGTGCCCATAGTTCTCCTGCCACATTACCCATGAACTGTTACCATATTCCCTTGTGTTCATCCCTCCCCTGTTCCCCCTACCTCTTTGCTTCAGTTCTATATCAGCTTGCTAGCTTTGACATTTTCTTGACCTTTTGTTTGGCTTTGTATTTTGCATTTAAGTGAGATCATCCAGTATTTATCATCTTCCTTCTGACTAGCTCCAGCCAGCATAATCTCTTCCCACTCCATCCAAGTTGCTGCAAATGGCGTAAGTTTGTCTTTTCTTGATTACCAAGTAATATCCATTATAGCCGGTATTTTAAGACATTTGCCAATTTGCTAATTCGTTCATAATTTGCTGAGACCTTGACACAAAGGAAGGGCATGCTGGTGCATAGAGCTGGAAAAATGTCAAGGGAAATACTATCTTCCTGACAAAATGCCAGGTCAAACAGCTGAGGGACAGTGCAGAGAATGGGCAACCATGACTGAAAAAGTCTGTATGCAAGTTGTGGTTGTGCCACTTAGCAATAGAATGTGTGCGTCAATGCTTCACTAACATTTCATTTCCCTGTTTGAAATCTAAGCTTTAAATAATCTTTCTAAGAAATAGTGCCCTGTGCACATGCTACCTATGACTACTTCATTGGAGCAGTGGTTCAAACTCAGCAAATGTGCCTATATCGTGGTGGTCCAGCAGTTAGTCCTGGGATATTGTGAATTATTTCAGGGGGTTAGCAGACAGCTTTCCTCTCCGACATAGTTGGGATGGTGCATGCTGAATAATGGGAGCTCTTACGGTTCTGCGATAGTGGTGAGGGGAAGTACATCTCCTGAGGCATAAAGCACTTGGCAACTGAATTGGGAAGGGATGCACAATAAAAGAGCTTTTTGACTTGCTGTTATGTGTAGCTGATGCTGACTGGATAGACAGAGTGTGAAGACAGGATGATCATAGCAGCTACACCAGCAACTTGCTTCTTCACAGCCCTTCTCAAGTTTAAAGAGTGCCTTATCTAATGAAGAAGTAACAAGTGATCTACCAGAGGACTGGAAAGGTGCATCTTTTGTCACCTGGAAGTTGCTGGTGTGATGGCAGTTCAAAGTTTAATTTCTTGGGAGCTTGCCAGGGCTAGAATGGACGTGGTGCAGAGACATCATTTCTGACTATGCTCTTGACCATGCTTCTGAATCCCACAGAAATTCAGTGTTCTCATCTATAAGAACAACATTACCCAATTCACAGGCTGTGATAGAATTGAACGAGATCCTTCAAAAACCATGACTTCTGTTATTTTTATAATAAACAAGGGGTCATAATTATCATAGCCATATGCATCTGTAGAGGTATATTGCACTCTGAAACAAGGGGGGATCCATCCATCAGAGCAGATCATTGTTCCCTCCATCACGCTTCATTGAATGGACGTGGAAGTGCCCAAAGGTCAAAGGGCTTGATCAAAATAAGAAAGTACTCTTGCATATCAGCTCTGGAAAACCTCTGAAATGTCATGGGCCCAGAAAGACTAGGCTTCTACCAAGCTTATGCCTGTGCAATGCTAAGATGTCAATATTTCAATGCTGAATTAAGTGCTTGTAAATGTTGCTGCATAGTAAAATACATAATTGATGTGCTAATATTTTCCCACTAGGTCTGCACAGGGTTTGCATAACAAAATCTGCACATTTTGTCATTACCTGTATTGGAAAATAGAATGTTTTTTGACAAATTATCCTATTATCTAACCAATGTTATTGTTACCGGGGTTTTTTTGTTTTTTTTTTTCACCTTCCAATCTAAATGTTTCATTTTGGGATTGTGCAGCACTACCTCTTATTATGCAATGCTAAATCATTTTAACTAATTTTTCTAGCTTATTCTGATATTCTCTTCCCAGTAGTACTAAATGGTTACCCTTTCTTCTCGGTATTACTTATTTCTAATCTATATATGTGCTGGATTGTTGAAGTTTTTGCATAAACCATGCTTGTAATGACTGTTTTCACTCTAATTTGTTTTCATTTATTGACTTTTTATAGATTTATCGTACATGAATCATAGTTTTACACAACTTCCTATTCAAGACTGTTAAAAAAAGAAGACACATATTTGTGCTTCTCTCCATCTCATGATGGCAATTTCTATAAAGGCAGGGATTGTGTTTTTAATCTTTCTTCTGCATTTTATTCCAAATACCCATCAGTGTGCTGGAAATATAGTAGTGTTTGATGCATATCTGTTGAATGAATATTAAATATAACTTTGCTTCACTGTACTTTTATGCAAAGAAGTAATTTATTGAATTCTCAAAAATATCTGTTTGAAAACACTTCACCCTCCAACCTGTTTGTGTATCAACTAATTTATTAAAGACACTAGCTCAGGGACTAGTAGATGAAAGAATAAAGCTTGCCTGATTCTGAGGGGAAAACACAAAATTAAATGGAAAATTCTTGCTTATTGACAAGCCACCAGGACAATGTTACTTTGTGGCAGGCCTTGACCTAACAACTCACATATGAGGATGCTCACCACTCTCTCATGTTCTTTTTTTTCATATTGGCTCATTAAATTTGCACTCCACCCCTAGGGAATAAGGCAAGTTATTTAACCTTTTTCTTACTATTTCCTCATCTGTCAAATAGAGTTTTGCTTATTGAATAAATTTGCTTTGCCAGACACTGTTTTGTGCATCAGGGATATAGCAGAGAACACAACAGAAAATTACCTTTGCCTTCATGAGACTTCCTTGGTAATGGTACTTACCTAGTAAGGTTGCTAGGAGAATTAAATAAGATACTAATAAAATATCAACCACAGCAAAGCTGATATGTAACAGACATTCCACCAATGCTAGGTATTATTACTATGTAAGAACATACATTTCAAAAATGTGTTTTCCATTGATTATGAGGGAATTGAAGGAGAGTAATTAGTTCAATATAAAGTCATAATCACATAGGGAAAAAAATACTAATTGTGGTACTGTGAAGGACCCAGAATATATGCTCAGTTAGACTGGAAAATACTAATCAAACTAGTCCCAATATCTTTTTATTAAATTTGTGCGTTCATAAGTTTTATATGTGTATTCGTACTTAAGAGTTTGATTCATTTTGGATTTTTTAAAAGGTACTTGTTAATAACTCTAATATAATTACATTGGAAAATTATTTAAACCCGAGGTAGTCTGAACAGTAAAAACATACTGTGGGATGGAGTCTTTCTTCCAACTGAATATAAATGAAGTTCTGCTATAAAATGAGGCATAAGCCATACAACAGACTATTATAATGGGATTTAACCTAATTAGTATTAGAGAGCTGAGAATCTTCATTAAAAGTAGCACTTCATAATCATGCAATAATGAAGCTTTTGGTTCTTAAAGACTGATGGGAGATTGGACCCTAAAGAAAAAGCATTTTTAGATTTTTTCCTGAGATATTCAGCAAGTTACCTAAACTGGGGTATTTCTAGAACACTACATATCCTCCACCAGTAATTCCATCTCCATTATTTTGTTTGTCACTGAGCCAACCACCATCACCCACAGATCAATAGATGGCATTCCTGGATATTGTGAAGTGGAAATGGAGGCCATCTGTTGTGACTTTCCTCAGTTTACAGTGTTTCTGAAAACATTCCTTGTCTCTGTGGGTGAGAGCAATGTGCTTGTAATACCTTTTACTTCTAGAAATCACATCTTTCTCTTGTGAGTTTTTATTCTCCCCCATTGCTGGATCTCTTCGTCATATAAACTCTCTTCAAGCCTCCTCTGCCACCCTCAGAAACTGTCCTCTGCATCCTGTCCTATATCTCTCTTTTAAGAAAATCAAATTTCTAGAAGGACAACTCTATAATCCCCACTTCCAAAGCTCTGATTTTCCCCTGGGTTTAGGGTTGGCTGGGTGGGCTAGGGGTTCAGTGCTGGCTATTCCAGTATAGCTGCTCTCTTGTCTAGTTCAAGCATTTTCTGAAACATTGGAAACTTGATCACACTCTTTGTGATGCTCTTTAAAAACCCACACCCTAGATGAACAACTTTCCTGACTTCCACCAGTGGCTCTCCAGCTGTACCTGAGCATATCCTCCTCCTTGCTGCACTGTGAAATCCTAACCCCACATTCATTCCCTTCCTATCCTGCTCCTCTGGTATCCCATGCCTTGTGGAGGGATGCCACACTTCTCCTTGTGGAGGGATGCCACACTTCTCCCTAAAGCCTAACCCAGAAACATGAAAAATTATTCCATATTGTCCCCAATCTCTCATGCCTGCAGCACCGTGATGCCAACTTTCCCTAAAATGAAAATCCGATCATATCACTCCTGTATTTTATGAGCTTTCAGTGTTTCTCAAAGCTTTCAGAAGGAAAATCAAAATGCTAACAAGACATTCGGGGTTTCTTATAACTTTAGCCAAAATTTCCACTTTCTCCTCTTAACTTTTCTCCCATAGGAATTTTTACTCCATCGGTTCCAAATTCATTTAGTTCCCAGAGACTTCTCTGTACTCCCACATTCCTGGAGAATCCTGCTCTTTCTGATGCCCTCAAAATCTAGTTTTGACACCACCCCTCCTGGACACCTTTCTGCTGAAGATTTCTTTTCTGCATGTTTCTTTCCTTTTTCCTGCCTTAATATGTGTGCGTTAACTTGAATGGTTGTTTTGAACATTTCTCTTATGCAGTTTTAAGTCACATAAAGGTGAGCACAGTGTCTTATTGATGTTTTAATCACAGGACCTTGTCTAGTACAGAAAAGGCATAATTTCTTGTGTCAAAATTATAATGCAGCGTCAGTGACCATGTGAGCACTGAGAAGACAAGCATGGAGCCAGTTGCAAATGTTGAAATACCACTAATATATCATGTACCTGGGAGACCTGGGTCCCTGATTTAGTGACTTTGTGTCTCAGTCATGACACTGCACTTCTTGCATTCGGTTTATCAAGTAAATAAGTGCAAATATTGGTTTTAATAGTAGTTCACATCTCCCTACCTATTTCAATGAACATACATATGCATGTGCATACATATACATATACACACACACATATATACACACATTCCAGCGTGGAAGTAGAGGCCATCTGTTGTGACTTTCTTCAATTTCCATTCATATATATATATATATATAGAGAGAGAGAGAGAGAGAGAAAGAGAGAGAGAGAGAGAGAGAGAGTATAATAGCTATAGATCTAAAATCTGGTAACTTTAATTGAGTCACCTATTATTCCTTAATCCTTCAGGGAACAGAACTAAGAAATATTGAACCAAGGAATAAAGTAAAAAATACCAAGACTCTTATCGCAAATATATTTTTTAAATATTATTTATTTTGTTCTTTAGATCACAACCTCTGTAAGTGGTTTTTGGGATACCTCCCCCACCCTTCTCCCTCTAGTGCCTCTTTCAGTCTCTCAAACCCCACTCTTTGTTGTTTACTAGTTGTGCTAAGTCCATTAGTCTCATTCCTGTGGCAGTGTCCTTTCACTGGATGAGGGACTGTGTTGCTGGAAGCTGGTGAGCCTTCCTGCTAGGTTTTCAGTCTTCAGTTTGCGTTGGGCAGCCAGTCTGTGTTCATTTGTGGTCTGTCCATGTTTTCTTGCAGCGGCCGTCTTCTCCAATCCCATCTCCGCTGTTTTACTGTTTTACCTTATGGCTCTGGGGTCAGATTTAGGGTCTTTCCCCCAGCAGGTGTCGGTAAAGAAGTTTCTTTATGAATACAAAGATCTGTTAATGGCTTTTGTAGCTCATCTCCTCTGCCTTAGTTTGCAGTTTTGATGTGGGGCCGTTTACCCCATCTTTAGCCTTTCCTCTCTAGTAGTATGGGGAGAGGGTGTTGCTCTCCTAGAAGGCATCTCCGAAATGAGGTGTTGGGTCTTCCCAGACCAGTGAACGCACATGGTGACATTGTATCTCTGCAGTTGTTTCACTTGTCTCGCATGCACTGGTTCTCTCCGTTGTCCATCTGCTCTGTCCAGCTCAGACTTGTGGGCTGGATTTTTGCATGATCCCTCACTGTTCTACAATGGGGTTTGTGTTGCACATGTACTTGCTCCTCTTGACATTTAGCAAGAGAGCTCAATGGAAGGGGCTCCTCTTACCACTCCCCACCCCACCACCCAGGCACAGGTACCTCCCTGCATGGGGGCAGGACCCGGATGGCTGAGCCTGCGCCCTTCCATGCTCCCCTTGGGCTGGGAGCAGGGGGCAACATGGCTCTGCAAATCCGGGCTGCAGATGTCTGCCCTTGCAGCAGCCATCCGCTGGTAGGTGGGGCCACTATAACCCCCATCTTGTCCCCCCTCCAGGGCTCGCCTGTTTCAGGGGGCTTACCCAGGAACCTTCACCCCCTTTGCTCCCCACTGGCAAGGGAGTTTGGATGACTAGGGACCTGGGCATGCAGGCAGCCTTCAGGTGGCTCACTTATTACAATTATTAACAGGAACTAAACATTGTTTTCTCCTTTAAGTCTGGGCAGGAAAAGGAATGCTTGTGAGGTTAAACTAGAAAAGGAATAACCCACAAAGACAGTTGATTTACAAATATCAATTAGGAATTAGCTTTAAATGGCCCTGATAGATTGGCCATGTCACAGAATGAGAGAGAAATTTACATCCTGATTACCCAAGAACATTTAAGAAAAATATGCCTCTCTTAACAAACTCTCCCTACCAAATGGCAATGCTCCAAATAACTCTTTAGTGGCTGCCCCTGGAGTGGACCCTGGATGGCCTGGGCTGCAGGGGCTGGGAGCCTACTGCTCCTGCCTTCCAACCTCCTGAGAACTGGGTGACTGAGCAATTCACTTCACTGCTCTAACTCTTAGTTGCTGCATTTGTGAAAAGATGGTGCCCTTTCACCCCTCCAAACCTGAAGCAGGTACTTTGCAAAGTTCAGTCTTTCTTTTCCAGCTTCTTTTTGTTTCTTGTCTCTCCAGTATTTCAAGCTGCTCAGTTTCTCCAAGGTTCAGCAGCTCCCAGTCACCCCTGGCTGCCAACTTTGGCATCTAACACCACACCAACCAGCCGCTCTCCCACCATGTCTCCTTGCTGCCGCTACCGGCTCACCAATCCTGAGGCACTTCCACCATTCCAGCTGTCCCGGGTTGCTCTTACCGACCAGCCATTCTGGTGTCCAACATACCTCTTTGCTGCTTCTGGCCTCTCACCTCCTTTTCCTTTTCATGCTTCCCACTTCTGGAGGGTCTTTCAGACCCTGCCCACCAGGACAGTTTTCAACTACATAACTACTAGACAGCTGCTCATTCAGCCGAGTCAACCACTAAGAGGGGGCACTAAGAAGTGAGGGTCCTTGGTTTCTTTTCAGAAAAGAATTTCATGAAGCACCAGAATAAAGCAAGTGACAGAGATTATAGTATGGACTTGGGAGCAGAGCCAGCTGGTACAGGACAAGGCAGAGAGTAGGAGCTTTCCCCTGAGGCCGTAAGGAAGCTGGTTTTAGGTTTCTTCTCTCTGGGTTGGGAGGTGTCCGTCTTCATTATACATATATTGCTCCCATCACTCTTCCAATTCCAGGAATTAGAATTTCCCTCCCTTCCTCTTTTTTGAGTCCCTGGGGAACTGCCAGGTCATGGAAGGTTAAATCCATGAAATTCAAAGTAAAAACTTTGAAAAGCGTAGCTGGAATGCCCAGACTATGATGAACCTAAGCTGTTAAATATGCACATTCTTTTCAGGCCTCCCACACTGGCTAGATTTTAGATTTTATCTGTGTGGGTTTTATGTTTTGTTTTGTTTTTTGTTTGTTTGTTGTTGTTGTTTGTTGAACAAGGTGTTGGGGACAGCTGAATTTTGAAATGTGTGAACATGGCTGTCCTTCCCTGGGAGAGTGTATTAGAGATCCCCTTTCTATTATTAGTAATGTGACCAGAAGTAAATGTGCCTGACCTTAGTGGGAGTCAATCAGAGTTCAGTGGCAGGAACCTGAGAAATCTTCTCAGATATACACTGGAATAGTTACAAAGTGAAAGCAAGTGGCGAGGGTGTGAACCTCCTTAGATGGATCACCTCTTCCCTCCCTTCTTGCCCCTCAGTATCTCAGAGGGCACAAACCCTATAGGCAGTAAGGAACAAGAGTACTGAGTACTTACTTATGGAATTTGGACTCTCCTCTATCTGAAAAGTAAAATAGAGTGAATTTAAGAATGTATGCTCAATTAACATCAAGAAATTAAAGATTATTAGAAATGTAATTATGTAGAGAAATACCCGTCTTCTCTTGACTATTGCTCAAAGACAGTAGAGACTCTTAATCTCATAGATGAAAAGAGGTGGTCCCTGGTGTGGATACTCCAGGGACAGCTGAAAGAGACAGGACAGAGCTGTGAAGGAGAAAGGGTATTTTAATATCAAAACTCTCTAAGTCTGTAGTGGAAGAGTGAAAAGGAAGAGAGAGTGAATGAAGTTATTGGTTTGGGATAAAGGAGATTTAAATGGAAGTGCTGCTACAGCTGACCTTAGGAGAGAATTGTGTTTATGTAGGGAGATAATAGAAGAAGACTTGCAAGCAAAGCAAATAGTTGTATCGTTAGTTTCCTAAGACTAGACTTCCGGCTGAGTGCCCACTTCGAATTTAGAATTTTCAAGGTTTTGTTTAGAACAAAGCATCAGCAATCCACTCACAGTCAAACTTAATATTTCAGTCACAAACACATGCATTACAGACAATAACAAATCCATGTTCTATACATATCTACTCTGTCTAAGGCCCCACTATGACTGCTCATTGTAACATGTCTCAGCAGGTGGGGCGAAGTAGTCTCTTCAGTTCTCAATAAAGGTCACCTGGCTTCAAAGGGATATCACCAGAACAACTTCAAGGGGCTCCCACTACCTGGTGAATGGTCGGAGAGGACAGGGGATCTTTGGACTATGCATGCTCTAAAATCTTAGTGATCATCTTTGTCCATATGTTTATACCAATTTGTAGCTAATTCATAGTGTCGTTTCATCTTTATCACTCTTTCACACTCAAAGTTAATTAATGATATTTATCAGCCTCTCTCACACAGGGAAGGGTATTATCAGTCAATTTAACACATGGAGTAAAGCAAACAAGTTAAAAGCATTTAAAATCAGAAAGAAAAAGGTGCTTGTTTTTCTTCCCAGGAGGGCAACAACACTATTCATGACATTCTAAGAATTTCCTAACTTTGCCTTTGGGAATTCTCCTCCTAAATGCTGGATGCATTACACAATTCACAAGCTTCTTATAAAGACATAGAGGGAAGGAAGGGGAAAAAAGTAGGGTGCTATTTAAGGTAGGAGACCCAACTCAAAGAAACAAAAGACAGAAAAATTCAAAATTCAGATAAGAGAGAACCTGGGGATTTGCACTTACCTGCTGACTCAGGTGGTACTTTCTGCTGACTCAGGTAGTACTTTCTACAGGGACTAAAGATAGAAACACCTTCTCCACAGACTTTAGACATTATAGATATTGCAAGATGACATAAATATATGTGTGTAGTCAATAAAAAATTAAAAAGAAAGAAAATAAGGAGTAATTGAATTAGAAAAATAACTTCTAATCTGTAAAAAAATGAAGTCTACATTGATAAATAAATAATAGATAATACCAAACAGTAAGGCTAAAGGAGGGAACTCTTAAAAAATATTTTAAATGCTTTAACTATATACTCAATTTCATAAGGTCATATCTAGTTGTGACTTCTTTCAAACGTAATTTTTTGGTTATTCTAAGACTCCCTAAATTGTAATATCAAAATTCATGCATTTGTCATTTTAAGAGTTTCTGGGAACACAGTAATAAAATCCCTGATTTGTAAAGTTTGAAATTAAAAACTCCAAAAAGTTCAGTGATTTTTGAAGGGATTTCCTTATTATCAGACAGATTGAGGGACATATCAGGACCCTCAAACTTGCATGCTATAAAATGATGCCATTACCCACTGCATAAAAATGAGGCATACATCTACTGTGTTAGATTTTTAATAGATTGATTGTGCATTGAGAGGGAAAAAAGAGAAAAATATATAGTTTTCCAATGGATAAATGCTCAACCAAACAGAATTGGCCTGAAGCCAGGCTGCTGAAACCTCAATGCAGGAACCCATAGGAAAGGGGCAGAAACTTCCAGGTAAGTCTGGGGCAAAATCAAAGTACAAATGAAAATGACCGTTGACATTGTCAGCCTGCCCAGTTTTCTCCCTTTTGTGTTCTCTATCTTACCCTGTCCATTTAGCACCACATGAGGTGAGGCAGGGGATATGGACCATCTTTTTTCTTATGGCAATGCTTCTATTGTATCCTTTTCCCAAATTTTGACCACAGAATCTTCTTCTACAAGGCATATATGGCTAAATTTACATTTGGAAACAGTCTAGGCAAGTTGCAATCATATTCTCTCATGGTAGTGGGACAGGAAAGCTAGGAGAAACTATACTGTAATTTTGGAAAATGCTTGAGAAAATATTAAGTAATAGACTGCTCTGTCTACCCAGAATAAGATAAAAGGACAACACTTCTCCCCAAACAAGCCTGAAACCCTATCCCTAAACAAACAAACCCAAGTCCTGCAATATCACAGGCCATGATCACTGAGGACCCAGAGGAATCAGAAAGCCACACCCTTCGCTCCACATTCCACACTCCACCTACACCCCTCCCTGCCCAACAAAAACAGGGACTAAAAAAAAAAAAACAACCCACATTCACTCCCCCCATGAGGCCAACTCACACACCCCCTCTCAAGCATGTTGTTGCGCCTCAATAATAAAGTCTGCTTCTGTTGCTAGTCTGCTTCTCGCCTCTCTCTCTGCTTTTAACTCTTAATCCAAATATTCACTCAATCTTAACATAAACCAGCATCCAAATACTCCACAAATATAACAACTGTAGCATGACTGGAATCCAACTGGTTTTTAAGGAACTACAACCTAGGTAGAGAAAGCTAAAGATGATTAAAAAAAAAAGAAAGAAAGAAAGAAAAAAAGACACCATACTTGAGCTGATTTTATTCTTACAGATTCAGAAATAGATTGAAGTTGGTTGAAAACTGTGATTTGGAGAAGATTAAATTTCCAATCCTATTAGTAATAACTTATTTACAGTATTCAATTCTTAATCTGTGTTGCAGCAATCCATAAAATATTCTTTATCGGTGTCTCATGATGAGATTCAGACTCAAGAAATAAATTTTCATTCTGTGCAGCATGAACAAATTGTATAAATGGGTTGGCCCAGAAGGAGATACGCATATACACATGTCATATACAGCGATAACTCCTGTCAGAACTTTCTTAGTGAACTTTACTCACAATAATCTTAAATGGACAGCAAGTTTATCTATGTACCCTCAAAAGATGAAATTTACTACAGCAAAGTATCATATTTTAAAATACATATCTATGAATAATGGTGAACTTAAAAATTTCTGTTATTGGAAGCTCAAGAAAAAAGTCAATTGCAATATGAGATTCTCACTTGGAGAAATATCACGTTTATAAATTGCAGCTGTGTATTGGAAAGCATTTTAGTAGGCACACTTTTATAAAAGTTCCATCTTTATTATGAACTTTTCTTATAATTAGAGAACTGAATTCAGTATAGTGATATCCTAAGCAAAAGGAATCATGTTACGTGTATAAATTTTGCTGCAAAGAACCTCATTATGAAGCTTAGAAATCTCCATTAATCACATGTTCATACTCTATAATGATCATAATTAGCGATGATAAATTGATATTTAAAAATACAAAATAGTTACCAAATCTCATTTTATCATGATGCACTTTAAATTATACTGTCCTACTTATAATTGTTTAAGTCAAAAATTTGTGCTACTTTGTAGTAAATCAACTTGCTTACTTTGCATAAAAATATAATTTGTCCATGTATCAAGAACTTTCATTTCTCTAAAAAATGTGAATTTAGTATAGTTTGTGAAAATTTGGTTTTAAGTTTATGACTACAGTGCAAAAGATTTTATAAATAACAAAAGTTTATTTGAGACATAACCAGGCATGAAGCAAATGCTTTCCTCTAATTAATTAAGTTCAGTGTTTAACAAAAAACCTTTCTTCCTTTTCACTGCCTGGAGTCTTTGAAGGGCCTCCCTGGGGCTGCTTAAAGTGTTCCCAGCAAATTTCCTCTGTTATAAGGACCAAAAAAGCTGTGGAAGAAACACAGCACCTGTACGGTAGGACACGCATGTAAATGAGCTTCCATCTTGGCAAGCCCTGCTGGAACAGGTGATTTCTGCTCTTTTCTTGCCCCACAGGAAAATGCCAGTAGGAAGACACTAATCAAATTACTGCTGAGAAATGAGAAGCTCTTTCAGCCTGGGGTTTTCTGCACAAAAACAAAATAATGAAACCAAACAATTAACAGGCTTTAGCAGACTTCCTCAGGGAGTGTTCTTATCTGCAATATTCAGTGTTCCGTCACACGGAGTCCTCCCTCCTTCCTTTGAAACAACTCTTAGATGAGCATAAATGGACATCTAAACCAGCTCTGTCCCACTAGGGTAGGATGGTAAACCCTTTGTATATGTCCATAATTCATTCTAGAGAAACAAATATGCATAACGATGGTGCAAATAGCACACTTAGATTTTTAGAAAGAGGCTTCCCAACAGTTGTCTGAATACTCAGTGTCAGAGATTCAGGGGTGAGATCCCTATGCTCCAACGGCAGTTGAGAGCCAACAAGACAGGATAAGAACAAGCAGATTTAGGAAAATTAAGAGTCAGATTTCCATAATATGAAACATGCCACCTATATTTTATGATAGTTCTGCCTTGAACACATCATAAATACCATTCAAAAAACCTAATGATCATAGCAGTTCCTTATTCATTCCAAAGGAATGACCAGTAGATTTACAAATCTTGGGGTTTTAGTTAATACTCTAATAATGTTCTGCCATATGGAAATATGTAAAAGTCTTGAAAACATAGTTTCCTTAAATATGAATTTTTGATTCCTGGTCAAAGGCCCTAAAAAGCAAGAACAATTGACCCATTCTAATTAGGACAACAAGTTCTTTAGAAAATTTTTATAATGCAGCATAGTAGGAAGGTTGACTTTTGAACAAAAACCCATCTTTAATGTTTTTCTCAAAATTACTATTTTGAATGTGTTTTTCTCCATTATTCGCATTAATCTTGGCCATGCATCAAGCCTTCCATCACTGAAAGCTACATCCCACAAATTAGGGACTGGTCATTGGGAGCAGTAAGGAAATGAAAGATACAAAGAGACAAGCAAAACTAGTGACAGAATGTGGTATTTATCATCAACATGTGATATACAGTCACCATTCAAAATCTTTTGTAACCATATTCATTCCCTGTGTTGTCAAGATGACCTTATAATCTGAAGGTCCATGTGCCATTATAGGAGTAGATTTATTGAGCAAAATAAATATTGCATAGGTGAAGACTTACAGAGTGCATTTGCCCCTCCCACAAATACAATACCTATGAATAACATTTTTCTCTTTTCTTCAAAGGTTGCCCCAATTTAACACACAGAACAAAAGCCTGCTGTTCTTAATGCTGTTGACTCAAATCTGATCCTACAGCCATATGGACATTTTCCTTCCCCAAACCTCAGTTCAGTTTTTATGTACAAATTCACTGCAATCTAAGTGCAGGGTGAACAGCTCATGTTGTTTCAAATGTAAATGAAGGAAGTTGCATGTTCCATGGATTTTATGCTCTTCAAAAGTGGAAATTCAGGTTCATTCTTTGTTCCTTCCAGGTAACCTACTCTTAACCAAAGATTTCTAGACCAATTTAGACTTTCTTATCACCAGAGACAGCTTTTAGGAGTTTGTAGCTTTATTCTCTGCAACGTGTTGCCTCAATGTTCTTTTCACATTCCAGAATCATTCCTGGTATCCCAGTGTGTATGTGTTTGTGTTGGAGGAGATGGAGAAGAGTCATATCAAAATACAATATTATATAAAATTTTAGTTGACTTGAAGTCATGGATCTGAGATTCCTGTCGACTGATAACCAATGGAGAAAAGGGCAAAGTGCTGATTGGGTGGTCAAGAGAAGGTACTTCTAGAGGAAAACAGATGGTCAGCCATGTCAGATACTATTGGGAGTTCCAATGAGAGAGGTATGGAAAATAAGTCACCAGATTTGGCTAAATAAAATTTATGTTGATGGGCAGAAAAGAAAGTAAACACAGAGTTTGAAAGAGAGGAGTACCACTCATACTATGCTAATTATGAAAAAGTGGGGGAAAAATAACTCTTTGAAAGACTGTACCAAAAATGATCTAAAAAATGAGGCAGTGACTTAAGGAAAATGTGGGATAAGTGAAGATTTTGCTTTTGCTTTTCGACATCTCAGCAATATGAAGGCATACCTGCAAGCCAGTGGTGAGAGGAAGAAATTGGCCTTGCAAAAGAAAGGAATTGCTGAAACAAAAGTCTTGGGTGGACTAGAGTAACAAAAGAAGAGAGGTTGATTTAGGCAGGAAAAGGACAAGGGAGGATGTCAAGGTGTTTCAGTTCGACTTGATTTGTTCATGGGAGGGTAATGTATTTTCTGATGTTTCCTTTTTATCACTAAAAAATAAAGGAGATCACAGCTGAAAATGGCAAGGGCTTTGGACATGGGAAAAGAAAATTAAGTCAATAATCACCTTGGAAAATAGAAAAACAAACATACTAGGGATTTATAATAGGATACCTAGAAATCATACACGATATCTGGGCTTCACCAAGTAGTCTTCAAAATCTGTTATCATCAATTTAACCCTTAACTTTAACACATAGATTGTATATACTGTACCACAATATTGGTAACTATTCTGTTTGTAAAAACAGCATTTTATCAAAGTGTTTGCAAGTTTATCAAAGTGGAACCCAAGGTTCTCCTACTTGGTATCTTCTCTAGGATATACTTTAGTGTCCTTGATAGGGGGTAACTCAGCTGGATCGGCAGCTGGGGCTTCTGGTAGTGATGCAGTTGAAGATTGTATTGGTGCTAGACTGCCTTGGTGGGCAGGGTCTAAGAGGAAGACCTGCGAGAAGAAACAAGAAGCGCAAAGAGGGTGAACAAAAATTGGACAAGGGAGAGACATGAAAGACATTAGAATGGTAGGCCAGTAAAGAGGAGCCCAAGTGGCAAGCCTAGATAGAAGCCCCCTGAAAGAGTGAACTGGTGGTGGTAAGGAGTCATGGTGGTAGAGTGGCCAGCAGAAGAGTAGCTGGTATAAAGTCAGATGCCAGAATGGGAGGCTGGGGGTGACCAGGGGTTGCTGAAGGCAGGCCTGGTAAATGTGGCCAGATTCTACCAAAGGCGGACCTGGTAAAGGAAGTGCTTGGCACTGCAGCAAGGTGGCATAGAAATCTGGTAACTGGAGATAGCCAAGGATTTAGACAGCTGACTTTGCATCAGTATTTTTTGGAAAAGTTTGAAGAATTTTAGAGAAACTGAACAGTTCAGAATGCTGGAGAGAGAAGCAGAGAAATGGAAAAGAAAGACTGGATTTTGCAAAGTGCCTGCCTCTGCTTTGGAGGGGTAAAAAAGAGCACTATCTTTGGGACTAAAAATGGTGACTGTAGTAAAATAACTGGCCTTTTGTGGCATTAAGGACTTTTTGTTTGACTTCCTGTTTTCCTGATTAATTTTCCTTGTCCCGTTGTTTAAATTGCAATGTGACTGGCAACTGTGGGTGGTAAGATTCAGAAAGAACCTGGTTCCCATCTGCATTTTAAAAGTGCCACTTTTTTCCTTTGGCTTGTTGGTTGGGGGCTGCTACCCCATTTGCCCCCAATATTATCCTAACAAGTAGGCACCTCATAAACATTTGAAAAATTTAAGAGTGAAAAAATGAATGACATACTTCATACAATGTTTGTAATAGTTCTCCCCTTTGCCTACTACCTTATTAACATGCATGGTTATGTAAATCATCAGACACATTCAGTCAGGCAAACCCCAGGTCTGGTTTAGCCCTCTTCTTACTAAAAGGGTTCAGTGGGATCCTTCTGGAGTTCCCAGAGAGTATCCAAGTTCCACAGCCACTTGATAATGTCCTCTGCTGGTCTACAGTCAGGGGGAGCCTAATGTGAGGTGTCTGTTTTCTCTTTGTCTTGACAGTTAATACTAAAGTCAGTTCCTTTTTATTATATCAAGATGCTCAAATTACTTAATCTCTATAATTTCTGATGTGCTCTCAACTTTATAGTATCAAAAAGCATAGTTTTACTGTTGAAATAGAAAAGTAGTGTCTCATTCATCTTTTAAACCCTGGTTTCTCAAAGTGCAGCCCTTGTACCAGCAGCAGCAGCAGCAGCAGCACTGCTGGATATTTGTCAGGAATGCAGAATCATGGCTTCATTCCAGAACTAGTGAATCAGTATCTGCATTCTTGACAATGTGCTAAAGTGATTCACAAGCCACCAAGTTTAATCAGCACTCCACATGATAACAGAAACTCCCAAATAAGATTATTAATTAGACTAATAGAAAACTCCACAAAATATATGAGAATTTCACTAATTGTTTTGATTTTTGTTAATAAATAAAGGTATTTGGTAATGCTATATTTCTGGTGCGTAAAAATAGACCTAAGGGACACAAAGCTTTTCTTAGTTGATACCTGCCAAAAGGGCAGGTTTATTATAAAAGGGAAGGGAAGTTAAGGATGCTTGCACAGACATAAGCAGGCAGGAAGAACTGCCCCTGAGAGGGACAGGTTTGTTAAAAGAGAGGCCTGTTTAGTCAGGTGGTATTGGGAGGGAGAGCAGCTTCTGCTGCTTTGTAAAGAACTTGGTGAGGAGAATCACCTGGAAACTAATATAAGCTGATTCAATCCATATATATTGCAGCTAAGCAATCAGACATGATATGCCTAATCATCGTAATAAAAAATGTACTTAATAATTATAATATTTTGTGGCATATTTGCTTTTAGGAAGCTTTTGATGAAGAAGACACTGGCACTTGAGAAAATCCTATCAGTGTTATTCAAAAGTCAATCCTAGTAAGACTTTATATTCCTAAAGATAAGGAAATGTTTCTTGGGCAGTAAAGTACTATTTGGCAAGTTAAGTACTTTATTATATACAACAGTTCAGGAATGGGTTAATTATAGGAATCAGCTATGTTTGACTGTGTAACTCACAGAATTATTACAAAATTTAAAGCAGGATTTTTCCATTCTGCAAGATTTTATGTTCTTTCAAAGAATTTTCTCTAAAGACTTCTAGTCCACTTAATTCTCTGATACATTTTGCTAAGGGAAATTTCAGAAATTCTCTCTATAGTTTATTCTTGTGAAACAAATAACCATAGAAGAAGCTCTTATGGAATGTTCACAATGGTGGGTGTAGGGTAACAGTTTGGACAGGCCTTTCCCCCCATTAGCCTTTGAAGCCAGCATCTGTAGTACTGCATCTTCCCCACGATTGTGTGGCCCAGTGGGTATGTGCATGGGTAGGTGTGCACACCTGGGCCGAGGAGAGCATGAGCATGATAGAGAACGAGAGAGAATGTATCAGAAAGAGCCCAGGGAAAGAGTGTGTGGATTCCTGGGGGCTTGGGGGGGTATCCTGCCTCCCAGTTCCCATGGCGCTGCCCGGCTAGAATCAATAAAGAACCTGCACAGATTGGTGAGTCTGATGTTTGACACATGATTGGTGTTGAGGGTGGGTTGCATTAGAGTGGTCACTGAGTTAGAGGTTTTAAGGATGTTTGGTTGAACACTGTGAAACATAGGGACAGGTTACCCCTTAGGGCTAATCTGGGCAGCTAAACAGAAGGCCTGGAGAAGAAATAATGACCACAGAAACAAACCTCAGGGAGATTTTCCCCATGACCAGACATGGAGGCACCAGCTAAGGCCAGCTTCACACCTGGGGTCTGAAGAGGATGAGGCATTAAGAGGACATTAGTATGAGAAAAGAAGTTCCCTGGCAAAACTGGCCAAATGATGTCCCTCCTCTCTGTGACTTTAGCTAATCACAATTGAAGACTGATCAGGTCTCAGCATAATTAAGGGAGAACCTGTAAATATGACCACTGGGCAAACCATTTAATGTCCTTGCCCCTCTCTGGAAAACTTCCAGAGTCTTATTTTCCTGTCTTCTTTTATTTATGATCTGTTTCTTTAAATAAATTTGCCTCTATCAACTTGTCTGGGTTGTAGAGGTACCTTCTGCAACCTCCTTATACTAGAAACTGTTTAAAAAAAAAAAAAAAAAACACTGTATCATCTGTACAGTTCATGACCCAAATGAAGCAAATCAGACCAGCAACAACACTGCACTCTGGGGAAAAATACATCTTTCTTATTGTAAAGGTTATATATGTTGATTGCTGAGTTTGTGAAAATAATAAGGAAAATTATTCCTCAACCATTTGTCTCTAGTTAGTTGATTTTTAATTTAAATTGTTTAAAGAAAAACTCGTTTTGGACAGTAAACTAGATGTTTCAACATGTGATCATATTACATGACAAAGCAGAACTGTCACTGAAAGCTCAATCAGAATTGTTTTTCCACCAAACAGAGCCCTGCTGGATAGTGGCAGGTACAGTCCATTAAACAAGGACAATATATTATCTATAATTTATTCTTATACCAATAGTTATTAGAAAATATTGCTTTTTCAGAGTTCAATTTTATTTCAAATTGCAAAGTGTGGGTGTTGAGCTCTGACTGTGGCTTCTCAAATGACAGTTTGGTCTTAATGATTTGATTTCCTGTTTCTTGGTCTATTTAGCATTGCTACAGTGCTAATGACATACTGCACAATGTGAACAAAATAGTACTGAATCTACCCTTTGCTTTTGTTCTGGAGAAACAAATATATCTCTTTGAATTTACACCTTAATAATTACCTAATTTTTTTTTT
>PVHY01017324.1:0-31700 GCA_004024945.1 Uropsilus gracilis
CCCAGAAGATTTTGCTCTTGTTGGCTGAGAAAATTAAGATTTTGGTGTGTTCTGCCAAGGCAAGTGAACTGAATTGAATTTGTTTAAATGGAAGAGAAACTGGTTCTTCAAGGCCTCCCACAGTGATCTAGGGATTCCATGACAAAGAAATAATAATCCCTGTGGCTTCTAGACTAAGAAGAATTCTGCAGAGTTGATGTAAACAAATATCCTAATAAAAACCCCTTTTACTTGAAAATACAAATTCTGAGAATTATTTTTTACTTGTCATTTTAACTGAAAATAAAAGATGTCTTTAAAAAATAAATTAAAAAACGGACCAGGAAAATGAACCCCTGATTTCAGAATTCAGTTGACGTGCCAACCACAGCATTGGAGCTTTGTACAAGAGAAGCTAACTCCTGACGAAAAACGTGGAGTATTACACAAAAAACCGAGGGGCTGGGACTGAGATACAAGGGCAGGGAGACTGGAGGATCAGAGCAGAGAGAAATGCACAGTGCATGTTCATGGGGGTGCTTTCCTGTCAAATGGAAGAGGGGAAATTACAACTTGACAGCCTCTGAATACTGGAGCCAGATACTTTTTTTTAATGCTCTTGTGAATGAATGAATAGAAAGATCTGGGAAGAAATAAAATCTGATGAGAATTGTAAATGGTTTTTAAATTTTTAAAGTCTCATAATACAGTATGTAGACCCTAACAACTTTCTGTCTTCTGCTCCAAACTGGGCTGGGTTGGAACATCTAAAAAACAGTCACATAGAACATACTCATATAGTCTTTCAGCACGTGCTAAAAGATAAGCACCCACTAGAAAGAGAGCAAATGTATGACAAAAGAAATAGACAACATAAAAATGTAGGAATGTTTGAGAATACTCATAATAACAGTGAAACAGGACCACACAATTTCTGCCATAAGTTTGTTCATGGATGTCACCCTAGTGGCAATTTTAAAATGTAATCACAAGGGAGCAAGGCTAAATGAGTGCAGGAAAATAGTTTACAAAAGAGGCTACATCTAATAATGGGCTGTAATCATTATAAATGACTGTTTAGTTTTATATTTATTGGTATAGAATAGTTTTATATAAAACGATTATTTTAAGTGTTTACCTGCAGGGATCTGTATGTGATATGTGATTGACATATAAAGTGTTAACATTATATAAAAGATAATATTTGCATATCTGATATATAATTGAATAGTGATGTCAGTAAACATAATGTTATATAAGAAATATTATATGGTAAATTTTTCATTTTTATTATACTATATAGAGTGAAGCTATATTGCAACATTATGTGAAAAGCTCAATCCATTTCTATAAAGATGTCAATAAAGGCAGAATACAGAAAGAATGATGTGTACTAGTTGGGTGTTGATCTGTATTGAGGGAGGGTTCCCTTGGAGGGTATGAACTAGGAGGAACAAAACAGAGTTTGCTTGGGTGCAAGAAATATTTTGACACAGGTGATGGTGACATGAGTGAATACTGTTTCTAAACATTTTTAAAACGTCGAAGTGTGCACGGCAGTTTTGTGCATGTCTACGTATTTTCTACCACTATCAAAACAAGGACATGAGATTAGCCATACTCTTTGAAAAACACGGCTGATTTAAGTTTGTCTCCATCTTTATGGCTTAAATTTGTTACAATTCCACATTTCTTTGACAATCTCCAAAAATAATAGTTGCTTAGAAGAACATTAAGCCACAATAATCAGGATCATAGTGGCTTTTCAGAGGGAAGATGGAGCGCTCCTTCTCTTGGGCTTGCTTCTCCACTCGTGGTAGACAGAAAACCAAATCATATTTTTCCATACATTGTAGAAATTTCCTGAATCCCAACTAAATCGACAGTTTTTCAGTCCGTGGTTAAAAGGTGCAAGTAACATGGAGACCTAATCCTCCTGCCTCATTAGGAAAATATCCAACCAAAAGAGGTCATAAACCAGAGCAGTGTCCAACCCGGGAGGGAAGTGAATGAGCACGGAGATGAAGGAAACCCTCTCTGGGATTCCTGCCGCTCTGGCCTAGAAGTTGAAGGGCACCGTTGAGGTGTGTTGCTGTGTACGTGCCAGGTTGTGTTTATTTCATGTTCTGAATGAATCCTTTTTAACCTACCAAGTATTTATAGCCCATAGAAACTCAGAGATGAAAGTTTTTCCAATGTGCAAAAGCCACAAATGACAAAATCTTGTTAGAGTGGCCGAAGCCAGGAGGGCTCTCAAGCCCGCGTGTGTGTCCGTCCGTCTGAAGCCCGGTTCATTATGACTGAGCTTTTCTGGGCTGGTCCTCAGCGGAGAATGGGTGACCCTAGGAAACCATCGCGACCACTGTGTTGTGAGCTGGAGGAGAGCCATTGAACACAACAAAAAGAACGCTTCAAGGACGCATTGCCACACAATCAGAGCCATGCCACAGGCTCTGATGGCTAGGAGGTGACAGCAGGAGTGACACAATTAGGGACAGGAGTGGCTCAATTTAGGGGGGAAAAACCCACAGAAGTATGCTGTTTGCGGGACAAAGAGGCTGAGTTCTAAAGTACCCCCAGTAAGCAGCTTCCACAAAGAGCTGCCCATGTGCATGTGGCAGGCTCTGCAGATGGCTCTTTAAGCCACACTAGACCTGGCACTCTAAAAAGAGTTCGGGGGCAGCAGGCTTGCAGGTAAGGGAGCGTGGAGCTGCGTGAGAATGTGCCTGTGCCCTCTGGTACCAGAGACAGTCCAGGCCAACAAAGCCGCCCCTGGCAGGACTGGTGAGACTCCAGCCAGTTTCTGCTCTCTTCCTGCTTCTTCCCCGGCCCTCTCACCCCACAGCTCTCCGACTCATGCATTTTGAAGTCACAAGCCAGTTTAGAATTCCCACATCTCATTTGTTCAGCCATTTTGGTTACAAAGCTCAGTCCAGCCATCAGTGAGTGCCTTTCCTTTAGACAAAAATTCTCAGAAAGTAAAAGCTTTATAATTCTCTGGAAGCACAGGTTGGAAAAAACTGTGAATTACCTAGCAGGAATACTAATGATGTACATTATACCCTCAATGGCAATGACTAAAATCAAGAATAACTAGGGGAAGATATAGATGAAGAAGACAAGAGGAATAAAATACGTGTTTAACAGAAACACGTTTCCCTGGAATACCAGACCCAGGTTAATCCTTTATTAAGATGCTCGCAATCCACCCACACAAAGTGAATCTCAACCAGCCTTTGATACGCTGCCGGGGTAGGAGAGATGAGAAAGCTCTTTAGCGCTTCATTTTACTTTTCATCAAACTGCTCTGAGTTTGGGGAAATGGAGTTCAGGGGTGGCGAAGAGCCAACTCTACCTAAACACTGATATCGTTGACTACTGGGAGGGCTCTGGATACAAATGTTTAACTTCTCTTGCAGTTCTTGTGGGGAAATTTCCTCCTTCAAATATGAATGTAGTTTGCAAAAGCGTTAGTGAGAGGAATATGCATGCATCTTTCAGAACAGATAAACCCTCTAAATTCTATCTGTTTTTGGAAACAGCGCAGTCTGCCTAGTAAAAATACAGACATCAAATTTACCTCCCTGGAGGCACGTGAAGAATGGTACTCTGGATCCAAGGCTTCTGAGGATGGTTGTAGAGTGTGTGCATTGAACAAATCCAAGGGGCACCATTCAGACTTTGGTGTGCTGGCTAATCTAGGTGGAGATATTTTTCCATGACACTACAAAATAGATGTTTCCTTTGGGAAAGTGTGATCCTGAATCAATGTAGTAGGTGCTTGCTCTTCTGTTATCTTCTAAGTCCTAACTCCGGTAAAATCAGAACGAGTGACAGGTCTTCATATGCCTTTGTGAATCCTGTGGCTGTCTCTGAGGCCTCTACCATGACTGAGTACTGGGCTCTCCTCCACACTACTGTTTCCGTGCACTGAATCCCCACTACATGGCAGGGCCAGTGCAGATGGCATCACTTAGCTCCTTACCCTTCAGCAAGGTCTATCAATTCAAACTCAAAGCCAAGTCTGTCTCATGCTAGAGGTCACATTCTTCATGTGATGACTGTGAGGCCCCTGTGTCCTCCTCCAGTCCCTCCGTCCTTTTGTCAGGTCCTGGGGCTTTGAGCATCTCCTACCCAGGAGTGCAGCTTCCCCTACCATTGCCACCTAGCTTTTCCTCATCCTTTCCTCACCCTCAACCTCACTCTCACACTCTCAAAATAATTCAGGACTTTCCTTTCCCAGCACTTACCCCTCACAGGCACCGGGCATTGGTTTGGACTCAGCTTGTTTGAAGCCTGCGTGGCCACACTGAGAGCCTAGTAAGGTAGCTGGTGCCTCATAATCACACTAAGGGTGCCTGGCATACAGCGGGGCTTTTTACCTGCTGATGAATGAACAAATGAATGAATGATCAATGAGGGCTTGAGCAAGGCTGATGCTCAATAACACTTCTCTTCAAATTGCTCTGGTCGGCTGTAGGTGACTCTAATTGTGAAGAAAAATCATTTGACATTTACTCCTCCCTTAAAAAAAAAAAAAACATTTTCGGAGCACTTATCAGAGTGCGCTCAGACTCCCTAGGAGCCCCAGGTCCCCTTCTGCTCCGGTCTCTCCTATACAGCCCCACCTTGCCCCTCTGCCCCCCTACCACTCCATAGAGGACCCCTGGACCTTTCCGGGATGGGGAAACACCTGCTTCACCTCCGCAGGTAGCCACCTTTCCTCCATTCTCTTGCCAGGGAAATGCACAAGGCTGCTCACTGCTTCTAATGTTAATGTGACTCAGTCTCACCACTAAGTACAATATTACTCATTAGTTTCGTGTACAATGATCATATTATAGTGATATAATACACTGTGACAATCTTGATACTTTAGTCTGACAAGCCAACAAACCTGACAATCTCATCTTAAGGCATCTGCAATTTAAAGAAAAAAATGTACACTCTAATGTCACTGTGCCCTCCCTGTGAGAGGAGGGGTTGAACCCACTTGGAGTACGACATTCTAAGATGCTGTCAGAATTCTTAAAGTTAAACAAAAATTCTCTCCGTGTTACAAGTGAGAAGACAATAGCAGCCACTATCTGAATAGATAGCTGTCACTCCAGACGACAGCCTGCCTGCTGTTCAGACACTGCTTTTGAGGGGGACGCCAGGCTGAGGCTTCAGGGGTGTGTCTGCTGGCAACTGTGGGTGGTAGGCCGGCATCTGGCCAGGCCATCCCTCATCCTCAGGCCCTGGTTCTGCATCTGGGAACAAAGGCTACCCCTGTGTGCTGATAGAGTAGCCCTGCTTCAGGGTAGGACTGGAACCACATCTGTGTCAACCTAGAAAACTGTAATACCAACCTCTGCCTACCCACACCTTTGTCAGGTGCCATGTTCACACTTCTACGTCTTTTTTTTTTTAATGGTGTCTGTTCTCAGATCACTGTATTTTCTGACTTTTTTATCTGTAGGCGCGCGATCAAAATTAATCGTTGGTATCCTTTAAAAAAACACAAACAAACCCAAAACACCCTTAGCTCCTGCTATAAATAGAAGTAAAAAAATTCTAGCCAGTTCTGATTCTCCAGAAGGGGAAGAGCTCCCTCTTCCCCTCCCCAGGAGCTGGTAAAACCATCCACACTGCCTGTGTCAGAGCAGGAGCCACACGCAAACGGCTGGTTTTGAAGGTTTTGAAGGTTTTGAAGACACCGAGCGGAACTCAAACCTCCGCGGTCAGAGTCTAGGCCAAGACTTGAAGGGCCGCGTGTGTTTGGAATCATTTCCCTGCCTTAATAAAAAGCTCTGTCCTTCTCAGCCATCAGATTAGTGCTCCTGGGTGACCCCAGCACGCCAGCAACTCCATGTCGCTGAGATGCTGCTCACCTTTGGGGAAAAGAAAGCTCTAATCTTGATCCTTTTCCCATGCCCGCTAGAATTCCCCCCTTCTCCCGTTGCGTGTCCTTGGTCTTTTTTTCCTGTTTGCTTTTGTGGTCTGGGGACACTGATCCTCCCTGTCTGGGTGGGAGAGCAACGGCGGGCTGGGGCTCCCTCCCTCCATCCTCATCTGGGTAGCAGGCTTTTTCAACCCCCAGTCCTTCTTCACAGGTAGGAAGCACATCACAACTCATTAGTAATTTACTGCTACAGTAATTTTTATAATTACTGCCAGGAGGCCTCATTAAATTTGATCTAATGAATAAATATTGTATTTTTCAACGTGATTACCAGAACAGCTTAAGCTGAGTGCCATAAACAATTATTTTCCTCACTACTCAGGATGTCGGTGACTATTGATTTTTATTTCATAAAGAATTTACTGTAGTAATACCAATATAAATGACTTCAGGAATAGGCAACATCCGCTGCGTCAATTCTCAGCAACACGGTGCGCCAGAGACGGTCCTAGGGGGAGGCTGAGAATCAGAAGAAAAAAATACATATATCTCAGGCGTCTGCTGGGTGTTTGTGCCCGGACCAGGCTAGTTCGGGAAGGGTTGGTGCAGCTCTGACTTCTGATTATGAGCCGAGGTCAGACTTGTGATTCCTGACATGCGGCAGCAGCACCCAGGCTGAACAATAAGGCTGGCAGTTGATTTTTGCATTTTACAGAACTCAGTAAATCCTGGTTGGAGTCAATACATTCCCAAAGTCAAACCTGAAACCCAGGTTGTGACACAGGACACTCAAGCCGAAACCTGCTGTCTTCACTCCCATTGTGCTTACCTAATTTACCCTTTTTTTTCCATTGGTGGCTAATTTTAGGTATTGAAATTTCACATTTTGCCAAGTGGAACGGTATTTCCATCTATCCTATTCCACTTAATACTCCATTCACTTCACACCTAAGCTATTGTGAAATGTGTCAAGATCCTGCGATTATTTCTCTTCCTTTCACCAAAGCAGCAATTTGCTGCTCCAAGTGACCTTCACTTCTCCTGGTCCACTGGCCTCCTTTCGCTTCTCTTCCACCCCAAGAAGGTCAGACTCAATCCTGGCCGCACATCAGAATCACAGAGGGGCTTTTAAGGCCTGCTGCTCCCCAGACCCGATTCGTTTCTGATGTGATTGACCTGGGGTAAAACCAAGGCATAACTCATTAACTTCTGAATTTACCAGATGAATCTAATGTGCCAGGGTTTACAACCACTACCTTAAAGGTAAGAAGAGGAAGGCAGGAGGTAGACCAATGAGATAGTAACCGGAGGTCCAAGTCTTGAAAGCCCCTATGTAGAAGTTCTAACGCCTACCACCTCAGAACGTGGCTGTATTTGGAGATAGGTACTTTCAAGAGGTCCTGTGGGGACAGAGAAGGCCACGTGAAGATAACACAGAGAAGACATCTACAAGCTAAGGAGACCTCAGAAGTCAATCCTGCCAATAGCTTAATCTCAAACTTCTAACCTCCAGAATTGTGGGTAAAAAGAAATTTTCATTGTGCAAGCCACTCAGTCTGAGGTACTTTGTTAGGGAAACCCTAGAAACCAACAGTGTAGCCTTCATGGACTTGAGGCCAAAAATAGTGACTCTGGAGAGGGAACTGGGTTCTATATCCATTACTCACCATGGGTTCTATATCCATTACTCACCATATATGCGTGCCTTGATGTTCAGGTTATCTACTGCTGTGTAGCAAGTTCCTCAAGATGTGGTGACACAAAACCAGCTTTTGTCACACTCATGAATTCCGAAGGTCAGGAGTTGGAGCATCAAGACAATTTGTCTTTTACAGTATCTGGAACCTCAGCTAGAAGACTGGAAGGGTGAAGGTGACTCTTCGGAGTCTAGGATCATCTGAAGGTTTGTGTTCTCACCTGTCTGATAGTTGCTTCCACTTGTTGATGAGGAGCTAGTTTGCTACGAACCAGAAAACCTATCTGCGGACACGTCATGGATCTGGGTTTCCTTATAAACAGGGTGGTTGGGTTCTGAGAGTGAGACCCCACAGTCAGAGCCAGTAAGTGCTTCCATCTTCATAAACCCAGACTTATATATTAATGAGGAGCAACATCTCCAGTGTTCTGTTCAAGGCAGTCACAAAGATTTGCCCAGTTTCAAGAGGGCAAGGCAGTCACAAAGATTTGCCTAGTTTGCCAAGGTAAGAGACAATGGCAGTGCTCTACAAAAGCAGGTGGTGCCAGAAATATTGTGGCCATTTTTTAGAAAACACAACCTGCCATACTCAGACTAGTTTCTTAACCTCTCTTAACTTTCACTTCCTCATCCTTAAAGCAGAACAGGATTAAAAGGGCAACTTTAGAGGACTTGGCACACAGTGCATAGGAAATTCCAGATGCTCTTGATCAGTGAGACCAATGTGCTTATTCTGGTCAGGCTTTCACACGTGAGGAGGAAGTGGAAAGAAAAGGTCAGATGGTCAATGGACAGTACGTAAAGTTGATGAACCAAGAAATATTAGAAAAGAAATTCGAGATATGGGAATTTTTCTTCAAAAGTATGTTTATAAGTTATGAATTAAAAGTGGTTGCCCCCTAGAGAGTGGTTCTGGAGAAGTGGGGAAAGGCACTGTTGCTTTTCATTATAAATCTTTCAGATCTATTTCATTTTTTTTAACCAAATGCACATGTTACTTTAATTTAAAAAAAAAAATCATAAAAAAGGCTTGCCAAAACTGACTGGCCCAAATAAATAAAAAAGAAATTAGTATTTGTTTTTATTCTTATAGGATATTTGTTACTTCCCAATTTAGATTTACAAAAGAATTAAAAAATATAAGGAGAGAATTGTCCTCGCAATGTTAATAATCCTCAAACTTCATACCCGTAATTAGTCTAATTCTTTTTTTTTTTTTGAGACTAGGTCTTACTATTTTTATTTTTGCCCATGGAACCGCAGGCTCTCGTTGCCCGGGGTACCACAGACTCAAGTAATCCCCAGCCTCAACTTCCCAGGTAGCTGGGATTACAGGCGTGTGCCACCATGCCCACCTATTTTTTTGAGACTAGGTCTTGCTACGGGCCCCAGGCGGGGCTTGAACCGCGATCCCTAGCCCTGGCCGCTTCATAGGCTGAAGCTTACAAGCACGAGCCACCATGCCCGGCCAGTAGTCTAATTCTTAACCAGTTTTCTGTGAGTGGCAGGATTATGGAAGATTTTAATCATAAAATTTCCATTTTATATATTTAAAAACAATCAAAATATAGTGAACAAAAATAGTAAAAATTTTAAGTGCAATGAATATAAGCTTATTTCCCATCTATTTTTTCTTCCCAACACTTCAGTTACAATTATATATAGTTAATTTAGAGATGGAGATTCCTGTGAATAAGGCAGTATTGGAATGCTCTCTTATCAAGCCGGGTGCCATGAAGGAGGGTGGTAATAGCTATCCTTCGGTATTTAGAAAGACTGAAGGTCAGTGACTACTAGACCCAAAGAATTGCCACATTTTCAAGGATGTACTAATGGAAAACTTTAAAAAAAAAAAAGTGTTTTAAAAAAGCCAGGCACGGTGGCGCATGCCTGTAAGCGACACTTTATGGAGTCGCGGCGGAGTCTGGGGATCGCAGTTCGAGTGCCGCCGGAGGCAACACAGCGAGACCTAGTCCCAAAAAATAGCTGGGCGTGGTGGTGCGTGCCTATACTCCCAGCTACCTGGGAAGTTGAGGCTGGGGATTGCTTGAGTCTGTGGTACCCCGGGCAATGTGAGCCTGCGGTTCCAAAGACAAAAATAGCAGACCTAGTCTCAAGAAGAAAAAAAAAAGAACGAACTGAAAACGAAATTAAGAAGATAGAGATAAATGGAATGGGAGTACAAAAACAAAACCACACATCAAACCACACATCTATGGTCCATTAACTTTCAGTGTGTGCAAATTCAATGGTAAATCTTCTCAAGAAATGTTGCTGGAACAACTGTGATCCCCATATGTGGGAGAATGAAGTTGGAGTCCTATCTCACACCAGAAATAAAAACTAACTCAAAACGAAACATAGACCTAAATGCCAACCATAAAACTAAAATTCTTGAGAGAAACAGGGATAAACCTTCATGATGTTAAATTGGCAATAGCCTTATATTAAACCCAAAAGTAAAGGGAAAATCAAATAAATTGAACTCCTTTAAAATAAGAAATGTCACGTATCAAAGAAAGCAAGCAGGCAAGTGAGTAAGAGTTACTCAAAGAATTAAGGTTACCCTGAGTCAGCAATCCTACTCCTAGGTAGAAAAAGAACTTCTTAGGTTTCAAAAACAACAAAAATTGTAAACCAATGTTGAGAGCAGCACTATTCACAGGAACCAAAAGGTAAAAACCTCCAAAATACTCATCTGATAAATGGGTAAATTTTAGTAGTCATGCAATGGAATATTATTTGGCTATAAAAAGGAATGCAGATACTTAAAACTTGAGCCTTTAAAACATTATTTTAAGTAAAGGAAGTTAGACATAAAAAAAAGCCATGTGTTTTCAAATTCCGGAATAAGCAAATCCAGAGACAGAAAGCAGATGTATTTGCCATGGGTTGTGAAGAGAGAAGTGACTCTTTGATGAGTACTTAGTTTCTCCAGGGGGATAAGGGGATGATAAAAATGTTTTGAAGTTCTATAGTGCCAATCATTTAACAACACTGTGAGTACACTGAAGCTCCCAAATTGCACATTTCGAAATGGTTAAGATGGTAAATATTATATAATGTGGACCTCAATTTTCCTTAAAAGTCAAGAGGAACAAAGTAACAAAAACCTGAACAACAGGCAGAAACATGCCAAGCCCCATTTTGGATTATTTCCCAAACCCACTCTCTGGTAAAGCAAAAGTAAGTTGCGGTAGAACCTTCACCATACAGGGGCAACTGAGTCTCAGATCAGATCTTTTTTTTTTTTTTTTTTTTTGAGACTAGGTCTCACTATTTTTACCCATGGAACCACAGATTCAAGGATCCCTAGCCTCAGCTTCCCAGGTAGCTGGGATTACAGGCGTGCGCCACCACGCCCAGTCAGTTTTTGGAACTAAGTCTCGCTACTTTGGCCTGCGTGGGACTCGAACCGCAAACCCTGGGCCCCACCGCGGCTTCCTAGACTGCCGCTTACAGGAATGCACCATCGTTCCCCGCCAGATCTTATCTTGCTAAAATAAAACAGTTCTTGGCGTCTGCCCTAATCATCATGCAGATACAATTTAGTTATTATCCTTTTCTCCCTCCCCAACACTGAAAAATAAGACAAATAGAATCTATCTCCATAATTTCACTTTAGTCATTTAGTTTAGTAGCATCTGTTTATCATTTTTAAGAATTTGGTTGGCAATGAGTGTCGTAGGAAACATTTGCATAAAGGAATTTTATTTACATATTTTTCTCTTTAAACACTAGTATACTCAAAATGGTCAAGTTTTAGAAATTCAGGCAAGCTCCAGTGGTGATTATTACTTTTAAACCATGCTAGATGGTCTTCAAGTGAGAAATTATTTAGAGCTATACAATTTAGAAGACAAATATGAAGATCAGCCTTTTTAAAATGTGTAATTAAATAAAGAGAAAACTGAAATACTGCTAATCTGGCTTGCCTACTAAGCAAGCAAGAGAATTTGACTTCCTTTGCATAAGCTCCCAGAACAGTCTGTACTCCAGTATTTGAGGAGAGAAAAAAGACACTGCACAACTTTATCTCTGGAACTTTAAAGCTTAATTCCATGTCTACATATATGTGTGTGTGTGTTATTTTTCAGAGCTCTTTGTGCAATAAAGTTCTCTCTGCCCTATATATTATTAGATAAAAAGGCAAGGATGTGAGTTGTAGTAAGTGGTATGCTGCTCTTTATCTGGGAAGGTGAGAGAATAGTACAAATACGACTACATACTTGTTTACTTCTTAAAAACCAAAGTCTAAGTTGTAAAATTACCTTATCTGCTTACCAATATAGAAAGAGAAGGGTCACAGTGGAAGGATAAAAGATACACCCTAGATTTCTCTAGAAACATTTTATTTTGTAAAAACTTGTTTTTGATGTTATATCACTATAAAACAGAAGTAAATGCTAATTCTTAAAAAAGCAGTCTTTAAAGTCAAGTAAAGTAAAATAAGCAAACCTAACTATTAAGTTAGTGGCTTACCCATTTAAGAACTGTTTGGAATGATTCAGAAACCAGTAATCTATATCAAAGAATTTATACTAGAGACTCAATTTTTCAACTTTTTCATTATTTTAGCAACAATACTGTATTTTTAAAGCTAATTTTATTAGCATTACTGCTATAATACTTATATTTATATTTATGATGGACACATTTTATGTATATGGATATATATACAGGTAGAAATATATAGGTAAAAGATATGGAAGAAACATGTTTTGAAAACAAAGCACTTTGGAGAAATGGTTTGTCGCAGAAAATACATAAAGCAAGAGCCAGATTGCCTCGTCTTGTCAGAAAACAAAGGTAACTATCAAAGGCCACTGGGTAATATGGGGAGAATATGGGAGCCAACATGAGAAGGCTCCCATTGAGTCAAAATCTGGGCATCAATAACTGCAGGGATCAAAACCTATCAATATTAGAGAAATCCAAGTTTACATTAAAAACAAATAAATAGTGACCTGGTAGGTACTATCTTTAAAGAACAAACCATTGAAAGTAAAGGATTTTTTATTCTGAAAGCTGATTTTAAAAATCATGTCTTTAATGTCTTTTCTGTACAAGTTCTATCTAGTCAAGTTTCCAGATGATGAAGAGAATGTTTGAAAAATGTTGAACAGCGGCCACTAACAATACACAAAGGGGGGTTAACGAGGTATATTATGAGACTTCTGATGTCAGCACAAAGCATTGTGATTGTCTTTGAATCAGGCAGTTTCTAGCTCTGAAGATCAGGTGAATAAACTGAGAAACAGTAGTAAAATGTAGAACACTCCAAAAGCAAAGGGGAAGGAAGCAAGGTCTACCAGAATCTCTCTTCTTCTGGAATATGCACAGGCTTGGCAAGTTCATGGTATTTAACCTGAGCTCGTCCCCAAAATACCAGCTATGAAATTAACACATACTGTGCTGAGTACTATACCTGGCATCTAGACACTCAAACAATTCCAGTTTTGTTCTTTTGGCAATTTATAACATTGCACTGAGCTGGGCTACAGTCATGCATTAACAGGATGGATTTCATCTGACAACGAATGCTTTAAACTTCTTTAAATCCAAGGCTCAAGATTACACCCATATTTCTTATTTGGTCAGCTAGGCTAATGGAATTGCATAAAGGTAATTCCTGTCAAAAACTGTATGCATCTCACATATAATTGTCAAAAGCAGCGTCCTCTCAACCCTAACAACAGCATAGAGCTCCATGGTGAGGTATGCAGGAGCAAGCACTGGGATCCCAGACTGTTGAGTCTAAGACCAAGTCACTGATCTAACACTTCATACTCTTAAAATCAAAGTCACTACAAATCCACTGGCCTGTCAATGCCATGAAATGGCTGGTACTAGAAAATGCTATTTACTTTTCCTCTCATTCCTATATAGCATATTATTTTTAGATTTTTGTCTATTTCTCCACTGGATTACAAATACTTTAAGGGGAAGTTCTCAAAATCAACTGTTACTTGTCAATATGTTTACTGAAAACCACATAAATTCCACTGTATAGCATTAAACACCAAATATTTTCCAAACCACCATCTATTTTGATTAGCTCTAAATATCTAAGCTTTTCCCCAACTACATACCTAAATGGTTGAATTACAACTTGGACTAAGAGTCTAAGAGTTTATGAAAATACCCATTGCATTTACATCTACATAGAGTATTAGTTGTGTGACTTTTCCCTACTGCATGTGTGGGATAAAGGCATTTTCTTATGTAAATCTGGATAAGTCAGCAAACTTTGTAGAGCACCAGATTTGTAAACACTGCAGGCTTTGTTTGCCATATTGCCACATGCTTTTTTAAAACCTTCTAAAAATATTTTAAAAAGTACTTGCTTCATGAGCCATATTAATACAGGCTGCAACAGGATCTGTTCCAAAGGCTGTAGTTTGCCAGTTCCTCCCCTAAACAGGGTTTTGAGCACTTCAGCCCAGACTGTTGTCTTGGGTCTCAGTTCTAGGCAGGCCTCAAGGCACACTGCCTTTCATAAACATTTGGAAGGGAGATAAAAGGGATGATGAAATCACTATTAGTTCTTGGGTTGGTAAATGGTAAAGAAAAATATTTTAGAACTACAGATTTATCTGGCAACACAGCTGCCCAGTTGATTTTCTCAGCACAGAAAATCTTACCACTGAGCTAGGTTTCCAGTCAGAAACTTAAGAGGGGCAACTCTCAAAAAAGGCAGAAAAGTACGAGGAAAAAATTAAGATGCAGTTTAGCCCGGTTGAAGACTTGAGATTAAAACAGCAGACAAAGTAGAACAAAACATTTTATTATTAAAATAAAAACCTTTGTATTAAAAAAAAAAAAGCATTACAGATCAAAAGCTCTATTTACACGTATTGATTTGAAGTCCAATCATGTAACGAATACCGAGTGCATATGCAGTAACCACCCACGCAAAGGGAAACAGACACGCAAGCACTCAGAACCCACCTCCACCAGGACTGATCAGTGCAAAGGGCAGAAGCGATGGCTCATGAAATAAGCCCAAAATCTGCAGGGCAGACTGATAAGTTTAACTGCTGAAAGTCACCCATCTCCAAAAAGGCACTTCTCTTCTCAGTTATAAAAGTGCTCAAAACATCAATTCGGGTCCTGGCCTAGAGCATCCCTTCCTCAAGAAAGCAAAACTACAATGAATCACAGGCTAGTATTAGTATCGGTTTTCCTGGCAAAACAATCAAAACATTATCTGAAGTATCTTACATATGAACAGAAGTAAACTTGGTAAACGATAAACTCGTTTCATACCATCAATTGAAACCAGCCCATTCCTGAAGCCTTCTCATCCTGATGTCCCAGTACATCACTTTTTACCACCACTTTTTACACTAGCTGCAGTAAGTCATCTCCTAGAGGAAGCAACAGGGGCAACCGAGTCTCAAGTGGGACGAGCATAATTGGCAAGTCACACGGAACATTCTCATGAGAGACATCCAAAAGGATAGGATCCACTTTCCAACAGTGACCTAATTTTTCCACATGGCTTTGAGACTTCTGTGCCTTGATTCTGTTAAAGCCATACCCATTGTCTTCATGGAAACAAGTTAGCGGACTCTTTCTGGAACTCATAGATGTAGTTGGTTGACACCACTACTGTGTTTCTAAGTGCTTGGTTTTATGGGTGGATTCCAGGACTACGTCAACACCAATAAAATCAAACATGTTTTCATAAAATTGTCATTTTAAAAGAATTGAGAAACAGCACAATGGACAGAATCACTGGAAACAAAGAGGGTATTAATGGGGTGAGGACTGAGGCAAAGCCAAGGAGAAACAGCAGGAGGGCAAAGTGTAGCTAGCAATTACCCCATAATGCTCAGAAACACATGCATGCATGTCTAAAGAGATTCATTTGATCTGAGTTTCCTATAAAATATACCAATCATTAAAATTCTTAACTCTGTTGAATCGCATAACAAAGTTGAAAACTTTTAACAAGGAAGACTTGTACAGTGGCAGGCAGGCAGTGGATCTTCCAAATATTATGCTTGCATTTCAAATTCCTGTTTCAGGCTGAAAGAGAAAACAGAAACATCAGAATATAGTTTCAACCTAAGAACATCTTTTGAAATCCCAATTCCCTTTTTAAAATGCTGGGCTATATTATAGACAGGGTCAAGTACACACATCGTAAGAACACAATTTATACCTTTGGGGCCTTTTCTTCTCTTCTTTCAACTTCAAAAACCTTGATTTATTTATTACTATCTGCTGGCTTTCCAGAATTTTTGTCTGTTATATTGTCTGCTATGTAAATGTTCGGTATCTGTCATTCTGACTTGCTTGATTAACACATAATTCCCTCAAGCTCTTTCCATTTTGCTTTAAATGGGAACATTTCATCTTCCTTATGACAGAACAGTATTTCACTGTATGGTTACACCACATCCTCTTGATCTGACTTCCCATCAGTGAGTACTTCAGTTGTCATCGTGTCCGAGCTATGGCATACAGTGTTGTGATACACTATACACCATATAATTTTTTTAATTTTTATTATTTACATATTTATGTGTTTATCTATGTATATATTTTTTACATGGTTATATCCCTTGGGGTTCTCCCTCCAATGTATCACCCGTGTACCATCATCATGATCTTTTGTGCTCATTCCTTCTCTGATTCCTCCCTCTTTGACCATAAATTTTTCTTTTCTTTTCTTTGTTTTTTTGAGACTAGGTCTCGCTATGTTGCCCGGGGTGTCGCAGACTCAAGCGATCCCCAGCCTCAGCCTCCCAGGTAGCTGGAATTACAAGGCCCAGGCTGGTTTTTCAAGACTAGGTCTCACTATGTTGCCCAGGGTAGTCTCAAACCCGCAAACTCAAGCGATTCCAAGCCTCTTGCCTCCAAGCACTTGGACAACAGGAATGCGCCACCATGCCCGGTCATATATTTTTCGGATGATCTCATGTATAACTTGAAATTGACCCACAGTCACCACCACCCAGATAAAGACACAAAATGCTTTGGAAAACTCCCAACGTGCCCCTTCTGGTCAATATCTGCACACGAATAAGCTCTTACTGGCAATCCCTAGTCATTCTTTTGATCTCTATCACCTTTTTACTGGTGATTCTTTTGCTCTCTATCACCTTTTTACATGTCAGTAAATATTCAGCCATTACCTTTTCAAGTAAGCGTGCACATTCCCAAAGCCATGGTATTTGGCTAAATACACAAGGACCCCAGTTGCACACCGCCCATCTCGCTGCCGACAAAAGCTGCAATTGCAGATTCTGCGACAAGGTGGGCAATGCCAGTTCTGAAGAAGAGTGAAAAGTCACAATTATTTCAAATCTTTTCATCCCTGCCTCCTACTTAACCTCTATGGCTGCTATCATCAACTGCACTTCAATCTTCAAGTTTTATTTAAAAATATAGATTAACAGCCACTAGTCTTAACTAAAGTTCCCTTGGGAAATCCAGCAGAGAAAATACTACAGCAATGGCCAGGGACAGATGGAGAATGAACTTCCTTGAATGCTCTCCCTGCTCCCAAGCACTCTAGAAGGAGCTCACATCTATCCAGCGCCAGCACTACTACATCTGTCTACACGCCCTGACATCAACACCTTACACCGTGGCTCCAGTTTTTCTAATGATGCCCCCTTTACGGTCCCTTCAGACTCAAGGCTGGCCTTCAAGCCACAGGACCACTCTTTCAAGTCACTTACTGGGTCCAGCAGAGCATCCCTGACCTCTTCACCGTAACGGTTTCGAAGGCAGGGACCGCAGAACTGGCCTCGAACACCCCAGCACTCCGGATTTCTGCAGTTTGTTTTTGTATCAATAGTTTTCTGGCGGCACTGATGACAAGTGGATCCCTATAAATAATAAATAAGAAAAACTTTTTAAATAGATAAAAACAGCATGTTTAAGGAATGTCTTCTCTGGGTTGAGTTTGACCTTTTATATTTCATTCCTGTTTGTATCTACATAGACACACATCAGGATGACTACCATAAGCATGGTGATTTTGTCCAACTGACAGTTGCAATAGATTATATCAGAACCACTTCCCTGTAAGAAAAGGCCTTACATTCCAAGATCCTGCCCTTACCTTTAGCAGTCACCATCATGCCCTTTCACCTATCTAGGCAGACACACAAGATACACAGCCAACTATGTGCGGAATTTAATCAGTTTAATCAAGAGAAAAGATACTACTGGAAACTTGGCCAAGAGTGCCAAATTTCATATGAAAACTTTTCCATATGAAAACACACTGGCAGCACATATTGTTCCAAAACCTTTAGATTATATGCAGATTTCTAATGACAGGAGCTATTCTTTCTCTCTTATGCTGTTACATTTCCAGACACTATGTAGAGATTTTTACCAGTGAACGGTTATATATCTTCTCTCGAGAGTTGCTGCAAATATTTTCCAACTCTTCTTCTGTAATTTCTTCTACTGGGCGAATTATGTGTGGCAGGGTCATGGAGCCAGGGCGACGAATTCTGGGCATGTCCTCCTCCTGCAGGACAAAACGCATGGAACAAGAGTCCTTAGCGGCTCTCCCCAGTTCTGGGTCTCAGATAGTTAGATCTGTAATTTCTTCACAGAAAGTCAACCTGGAAATCATCCTTACAGCTTTTGGGGAGGGAGTAAGTCATAAGTTTACCATAAGGATAACATAAGGAAAACTGCCACGATGAAAAGTAGTCAAAGTTGACTCTTGACGACTAACAAAATGAGCAAGTCAGTTTACAGGACATTAATAATTCTGAATGGTTTTGGGGAAACATTTACTATAAATCATGTGATGTTAAGGTTGTGCTGAAATGTATACTTGTATACCCGATGCTGGGTCTAAAGATGAAAATCAGAATAGCAAACAGAAACTTGGAGAACTCACATTCATGTAGCCATCCATTGTCCTCCTCTTCCTCACCAACATGTACTTATCTTCCTCCTCCTCCTCATCTTCCTCTTCTGTAGGTAAAGTGCCAAGGGACCCGAGGATTCGGGACCTTGACCTGGTAAGAGGACGAGCTCTCCGTTCAGGGTTTCTTCTAGAAGCCACGCCTGGGAATGTACGTCTCCGGGGTGTCTTTGACTGCTAAACAAAACAGATAATGGAACCCACTATTCCAGAACAGAGTGAAATAGCACCTAGTCCCTCAAGTAAGTTTACCCTGAAGTAAGAGGAGAGCTCTCCTTTCCACTTTCCTTTGTGCTTTTTACAATGAACCAGAAAATGAGCTCCAAAATGACGTAGTTATTTTAATTCCGCTTTCTTAATACCAACTCTAACTTATTTCAAATTGAATGATTTACATACTCCTTCCAAACCCCTAAGGATGGGGGTCCTTTACCAGAAAACTTTTTCACAATGTCTCAAGCCCTGGAACATACTCACTATTTCTATATGTTCATGTGTTTTTATTTTCCTATCCCTTGCCTCTTTCTTTTCTCTTCAGGGAGAGGTGGGGAAAAAAGCCTCTTCTTTTGTACCAAACACACCAAATTCCCCCAGGTTCTACCAGTTTAGTTCATCTGAATATAATCACATATTACCAGATTTCATTAAGAAAATGGCAATTTCCTTCTTTTCTCGCAGATTTTAAAAACCTGGCTGGGCACGATGGTGTATACCTGTAAGCAGCACCCTAGGAACCTGGAGCCAGGACTAAGGATCACGGTTCAAATCCCGCCAGTGGCACATAGCGAGATCTAGTTCCAAAAAAAAAAAAAAAAAAAAAATAGCTGGGCCCGGTGGTGCACACCTGTAATCCCAGCTACCTGACAAGTTGAGGCTGGGGATTGCTTGAGCCTGCAGTTCCCCAGGGAAAAATAGCGAAACCTAGTCTCATTAAAAAAAGACTATGCCATGCAGGATGAATGTGCTAATGCTCACAGTCTAGTTGGGAAGAGAAAACCAGTTAAAAGGGGCCGAGTGCCACAGCAGCAGGGCAACGGGACCAAACTCTCCTGGGATGCCAGGAAGAGACCAGCTAGGAGGTTCCCTCCATGTCTGTCTGGAAGACCACAGCAAATAAGAGGCTGGATTTTAAAATATCACAAGGAATATACCGCACACACGCCCAAAACAGTATACAAACAAGGATTCACACTTACAGAACGGGGGCCTAGGAGGGAACGCCTTCCAGGGAATGAGCCAGGGAAGCTTTCCAGTTCTGACATTAGTTTTGCCAGCTAAGAAGGGAGGAAATCAAACAAACTATTAATTTAGAATATTTGCTGAAAATGAACAACTTCTAGAAATTACAGTAGCATATGTCAAAGGGTTTCAGATTTCCCCTACACACTTGCCAAGACTTTAATAGATTTCTTTACAAGTTAAAGGGGAAAATTCATTTTAAAAGCACACAATATATAGATTTCACAACTACACTGAAAATAATTCTTACGATATAGACATAAGCAACAAGTTTCTTAGAGAAAGCTGCAAAGAGCTGGCACTAACATATTCAATGTCAGTTCCCTACCATTGCCTTGTTCTGCTTTATATTTAAAGCTCTTTTCTCCAAAAACTTCACACCACTTTCTTCTTCTGAATCAGAACTGGCATCGCTCACAGAGTTCTCTAACGAGTCAGGGAGCACTGTGGTTTTGGGGGCCGTTGTCCTGGTGTTCCGAGTAGGAAACTTCATGGCCACGCGGAGCTGTCCAGTGCGTCTGCCCTGGCTGCGCGTCCTGCAGCCTGCACGGTCCGGAGGCGTCCTCTAGTTAACCAGAATAGTGGAGTCATTAAAAAGGCTCAGCGGAGGACAGGCAGCACAGGACACTCAAAATCCTCGTTGAACAAAAGACACTTGCATCAAATAAATTTTAATAGGACAGGGAGAAAATCAGGAATTACAAATAAATACCAGAGTGTAGTTGAACCCATCCAGTCTATCCACAGCGTTATAAGCTGCTCCACAGCCCCTAGGCCTGGGGTTGTGAGTCATTTTTTTAAATGTGAGAGAATGAATTTCAAAAGACTTCCTATAGTAACAAGTATGTGTTCTTCCAGACAGTCTCAATGCTTACAGCTATATGAAACTATAGTAAAGACATCTCAATGCCCTAATCTCCCTGAGTTTTTCTGTTGTTTTTTTTTGTAAAATATATACAACATACAATTTACCATTTTAACAGTTTTTAAGTGTACAGTTTAGTACCCTTAAATACATTCACAATGCTATACAACCATCCATTTCCATAACTTCTGCATCATCCCCAACTGCAATGTTCTACCTACAGAGACTCCCCCTACTCCCCAGACTCCCCCAGACTCCTCCAGACTCCTCCACCCAGCTCCTGACAACCACCCCCTATTTTCTGTCTTTATGAATCTAACTTCTCAAGTTACTTCCCTAGCCCACTTTTTATAAACTTTAGCTTTCCATCATTACAAATAAATTAAAATGAGACTGAGGAGATGCAAATTAGAGTAACAAATACCATCTCATATTGAAATAAGAGCAAGGCTATGGTAAAACTGCAATGTATATACACTGCTAGCAGGAATGTAAAATGGCAATGACTTTGGAAAACAGTCAATTCCTCAAAAAGCTAAATAGACACAGAATTGCTTCTTGAGCCCACAATCCAACTCTTGGCTTTATGCCTGAATGTCTGTCCAAACAAAAACCTTACAATTTTTAACACATGATAGCAGACCACAACTATTTACTAGTTAAAAGGTGCTAACAACCCAATCACTTATCAACTGATAAATAAAATGTGGTCTATTTACACAATGGAATATTATTCAGTGATAAAAAATGTGAGAAATACTGGTACATGACACCTAACTATAAGCACACTGCTCTATTGACAAGGTCGTGCTAGCAAGAAACCGTACTGGGGGAGAATGGGACCAAATGCAGCAGCAACAGCAGCAGTGGCAGCCTCAGCAGGATGACAGAGCTTAAAGGTAGGTCAGCATGCATAGGAAAAGTCAGCCAAAGAGCAAGAGTGGAAGCAGGAGTTGTTCTAATTGTCATGATACACATTCAAGCTCCTGGACAGGAGTTATCACAGGTGTTCCAGTTGCAGGGATAAATTCACTCCCGGGACCAACAACTGATGAGAGACCACTTTCAGGCACTGGCCAGGGTACTCACACACTAAAGTAATTCATCTTAAGACACAAGTGCTTCCGCTGATAAGGCTGAATTTCTATGGCAAAGGAAATCTGGAGGTCAACCAATTTGATCTTACCAGTCTCCAGAATTCTTTGAGCCTATCAAATTTTCAAGATTCACAAGTAGGGTAGCATTAGTGAAAACTGCTTTAAGTACAGAGGATATACCTTTATTTTTTTTTTCAAAGAACAACAATATCTTTTGGCATGATTAATATGAAAATTATAAGAAAAAAAATTTTAAGCAAGTATGTCATGCCTTTAAGTATCCCTTACTTCTTGATATTGGTGAAATGCTCAAACTCACCATTCCATCTTGTATCTCACTTTCTGAGAAACCGCAAAATGATTCATCATCAGAGTCGGCATGAAAAATACTGGCCAGTTCGTTAGTGACATCTGGCCTTGGTTTCTGCAAAAATCCACAATGGTCTAATACATCTTGCACCTCACTTTCTGAAAAGCCGCAGAAAGATTCATTATCAGAGTCCTCATAAAAAACATTTGCCAGTTCTTCACTGATATCTGACCTGAATTTAGGTTTCTGTAAAATAAATAAATAAATGTGGTTGTACATTTTTTTTTTTCTGTTTCAAGAACCAATTTTCCATAAACCGTGCAGAGAGCAAATCACATTTACAAGAGCACTACAAGAGAATAGCTTTTGTTACAAAGAAAAATGGTTCAGAGGTTTACAAATGATTTCTGAGTTGTCATGGCAAATCATCAGGCATGTTAGGTTAGGCGACATTTCAAAAGGATAGAATAAGTAGCTAATCTACCTCCAACAATTACTACCTAGAACCACAGCAAAAAGTGAAATGAAATTACAGTGCATACTGTATTTTCATAACGGCTGTATAGAAATGTAGGCAAGAAGCAAGCAGTTTTAATCACGCACAAAGCATTTGGGGCATTTTGAGCACTGCAGACTCAATTCTGTTTATTCTCAGGCAGCACTTACTGTGTTTGCAAAATTATCAGAAGCAAAGCTGTCACAACTGTCATCAGAGGATGACGCGGTTTCCATGGAAATCAACTTCACATATCTGAATTTCTTGAAGTTCTTTACTCTGAGATCCTTTTGCTGCAAATGGAAATGGCAATGCTATTAAGTAGGATGCTTACTATAGTATCTAACTAAAGACAGCATTTCCGAGTTTAGCAGGTTCAAACTACTGAGTAGATATGTCCATTTCTAATCTAATACCCTATATTTAAAAGGAGTTACAATGGCTAAAATAAATTTTTGTGACCACACTAAATCCCAAAAAGAGATCCCTTTGCAGAAACAATGAAATGACATCTATCAATCTACTCAGATATCTGGAGGGCAGACACCTTTTCTACCTAGTTTAAGAGTCCTCCAGCTCTTAGCAGGACACCCAGCTCCCAAGGATTTTAATGCTAAACTGCTAAAATCCACACACCCCCACCCTATTGAAAATTAAACAGTACTTCTAAAAGGAAATTTTGAAAGTACAAAATTGTACAGTGATTTTTCTCCCGCAGCCAAAATCAAGCTAATGAAGTCTTTATGGAGCTTTAGGGGATATACTGTGATGCTAATTCCCCCAAATGCAAAACCTGGGCAGGACCTCTACTTCGAGATGGCAGGCTTCCAAAAAGGCCTGTTACAACCAGGAGGGGTATAGTGAACTGGGCTCAAGTTTCTTACAAACCAAAACTATCAGCCCAGTGAGCAAAAAATACAAAGAGCCAAGTTAAAGGTCAAAACAGCACTCTCCAAGCCCTGGTAGAATGCCTGATTCCACTTCAGCTCTCTATTAACCTGGCCTGAAGTTCAGCTTTCTGCAGTGCCCCTGCTAAACAAGTCTTTAGAAACCCCCCCATAAAGGCATAAATTACTCGTGGATATGAGAATTCTTCCTTCATCCTTGGACTGTTAACAGCCAACACCATCAGAAAATGTTAATTGGCATCTAGCTCAGGTAAAATCATGAACAGCAGATTCTGTCATTTAAAAATATTGAATGAGAGACCTATTCTCTTAAATATGGCCACAGCGTAGCAGAAGTGCTCTATGCTAGTCCTCAACTGGAAACTCTGAAAGAGTCATCATCTGCCATGGTCCCACAAAATGCTAGGATGCAAGGTGTCACATAACACACCAGTCTTGACTTGGCTTCTCCACATCGCATTCTACATCTCAGAAATAAAATTATTTCCATGATGATGGTAACCAACTACCCTATGTTACTACATAGACTCTTTTGAATCATCTTAGGGAGTTTGTGTCCTTCCTCCTTACAGAAAGGTATCAAGTGGAATGAGCAGAACGACTTTCTACCAATGAAAGGGAATTTCAGAAACCATCCACTTTTCCTATGTAGAAATTCAAAGTTCCAAGCAAAGGAGGAGAGATTGCAGGGAGGTGAGGTAGACTGGAACCCTCATCTGCAGTCTCCCTAAAACAGCTCCTTGAATTTCTGCAAACTATTACCATTTTACTCATCAATCTATCTGCAAGCAGCCAGAGGCACGAGACAGTCTCTCAAGGGAGGCATTCTAATGGAATGCTGTCCAGAAATACACACTGCCTTTTAAAAAAAAAAAAAAAAAAAACAAGTCAGCACATGCCAACAATTTGCTGCCAGGCAAATGTATGCTTGGAGGAAGACAGAAAAGAAGCAAGGCAAACAATGATAGCTGAGATAAACTTTTTTGGCATTTATTAGGCGGGCCAGTGTTAAATATGCTTTCACATATTACGTTCTATTCCTTGAAACAAAGATGCCATGGTTCCCGCTTAACAAATGAGGAAAACAAGGCGCAGAAGTAAATGGATTACTCAAGTCACAGATCTCCCAATTCTGAACCCAAGCACGTAGGATTCCAAGCCCAGTCACAGAAGGGCAGTCACTGCCAAGCCCCACCCGGGAAATCTGGCTGAAGCCACACCCTCTCCCCATCCCCCCAGACTCCCCCCTCTTCTCCTTAACCCCTGATATTTATTTTAAGCGTTGTCACTCCTTTCCTTTCTACCCAACCCCCTCTTCTAAACTCTCCTTGTGCAGACCCTCTGTTCCGGTTTCCGTTAGAGCAAAAAGAAACGTTCCATTCAGGGGAACCTTCTGCAGCGGCAAGTAAGGTTGGCGGGTGGGGAAGAGAATGGAACAAATGGTGGGCAGTTTGGGCCACTAGGACCTTCAACTGCACTTAATTACCTCCTGCCAGTAAGACGTCTCCTCCCATGTGTGCAGTTTAAGTTTCAAAGGGAGCATCTTGTGAGTCCTTCAAATTTCAATCCCAACACCCATCAGCTACTACAAGTGGCCGCCAGCCCAGCAGGGGCAAAAGGGGTGGGAGCACTGGAGAGTGCTCCCCAGAAGCCCCCGGAAGCACCCGGGTGGGGCAGCAAGGGGCCGGACCAGAGGCAGCGAGGCAAATTCTCAGGGAGCTGGGAGAGCAGCATCACTGTCTGCACCCATCTGCGCCCCACTGGCCAGAACCAGGAGGACGACCCACGGACACAATGAGGGACTTGGCCACCCTGCCACTGTCGGCCCCCAGCGCACGTGCACCAAGGGCGCACGTGGCCTCCGGCTGCCCACCATCAGACAAGTGGCTCCACTCTCCAAACAGCCAGACCCGGCAGGGCAGGGACGGCCCTGGTTCCCAGTTTCCCCAGATGTGCAAAATCTGGGGTTTGCCTTAAAAGGAGCCACCCAGAACTGCCACCAGTTGATAGCAGCAATCTGTCTGCTCAGTTGGAGCTAGTCCACCCTCGCCCAGCTCCCACTTGCCCGCCCCTTGTGTGCGCCCGCCCAGCCTCACCGGCACGCGGCGAGCGTCCATGCTGGTTGTGGGCGCCCAGGTCGGTTTTCGGCGGCGTAGGGAAAGTGGAGCCACAGCGCGCGCCACAGTCCCACAGGGCAGGAGGAAACCGAGCAGCGCGGCCTGCGGGCGGGGTGCGCAGACCCGGGCCCTGAGGGGCGGGGCCCAAGCCAGCTTTCCCGCGTTGGGGCGCAGGTCCTGCAAGCTGTGGTAACGTCCCTCCGGGGCGTGAGAACAGCTCAGACACTCCCCAAAACGCAGTCTCCAAATTATTCTGAGCTCCAGTACTAGCCTCAAAGTTTCCTAAAATCCGCTTTGGAAAAGTGGACCTTTTAGGGTTCCCGGGACCATTCTCTTTATGTTGCTGTGCGGACCTGGCCGAGTGGCGCGAAAAAGGTTCGTATTGCCCCGGGTTAACAAGCTGATTTGCATGAATTTCGGGGCTGGAAAGAGAAATTTGGAGATGGCGGTGGGGTGGGTTAATGGAGAGCAGCTCAAGAACAGTAGCGATGTCCCGTACTCAGCATTTTAATTGTGGCGTACCATTTAATTTTTTTTAATTAAATCAAGCTAACTGCACCCTCTCTTAGCTAATCACTGTAATGGAATTAGCGTCTTACTCCCACCATTATCTGAAGCAATAAATCCTGGTCTTTCCAAAAAGCACAGAAGGCCAAGTTGTTTTACTGTTAATAGTAAAGCCTTATGGATGGGATAATCAAGTCTTTAGGCATATCTATATAAGAAAGTGGTTAGGTTTCTCCAACACTTTCCAAGACCTAACAGAATAAAGGGTATTATTGTGAGTTGGTGGATCTTTTCTCCCGTTAGAATTTAGAGTATTACCAAAATCAGAATGAAAGTCAGACTTTACATTACCTTTTATTCCAGTTGGACCTTCTGATGAAATTAAGGTGTGAGACTTTATTGTTTGTAAAGAGTGGGGGGAAAGCTCCTTTTACAAAGTAAAATAAATTTCGTTGCTTTAAAAGACCTTAATTATGTAAACTGAATTTAAAACAAGTGCTTGAAATGAAAACATACGCATTTTCCCCTCAGAAATAATTCCTTTGTAGTAAGAGTATGCATGAGCACTGCATTCTCTAGATATAGTGACTAGAAAAACTTGATAAATGTTGTTAGAATTAAAAGCAACATGGTAAGGGTCCTCTAGCTTTTCTAAAACATGCAAGGGACAAACGTTAGCTCAGTATTTCCAAAGGTAAAGGTAGATTCCAAAAGGAGGCCATGGGATCCTTAGTTTTGTTAAGTAAACAACTGTATGAATGGTGAAGGAACTAAAATGGTCAGTGCTGTGTGTGTCCTTGGGTACAAATCTTGTGCCACTAAAATTAAAAGCCTTTGGAATTGTGGAAAGCAAAAATAGGAAGATAAAGTTATTTACCCCATGAAAGGTTAGGGAAGGAAAATTCCTAGCCCCCCTGGGGCACTAGAAAATAACTTGGTTTACATATTTGCTTAAGGATAAGTGCTCTGGTCTAAAATGAAAATTAAATAAGGTGACATGTTTTACTTGGAGTGGCAAAATATAAAAGCCTGGTAAAACAAGAAGTTGGTAGGGATAAGAGAAAATTCCTGCAATGATGCTAGTAGTGTAAATTTGTTAACTTCAAAGGGTAACTTGGGAATATCAGAAAAGTCCAGAAAAATCACTTTCAGATATATACCTTAAAACAATCTTTCATACTGCAAGTTAGAATGCATTAGTAGATTGTAAAAATCAATTTAATGGGTAGAAATTAGCACATTTTCTCTAACTTTTAAAAACAATTTAAAATATGCATCATGTAACTTGCTAACTCAAACTTCTGTCATTTTTGTGCCTCTACTGTATATATATTTCATATGCTTCAACATCAAAGTTTTCAAGGTTCTCTCCTAGAGATTCTGTCCGTTTGTCAAACTCACATTCAGTCAAGGTCTTGCCAAGTGGCTGCCATGCCAGGCACTGTTTCTGCAGACACAAAGGCTAGGGAGTTTACATTTCAGTGGAAGAACAAAAATAAATGAGATAATTTCAGAGGAGGTAACTCTTGAAAAACAAAAGCAGGATAATGGGATAAGAAATGAAAGAGGTACTAATTTAGATAAGAGGAAAGGTTTTTCTGAAGAGGGTGTTGGCTGATCAAGAACTTGAGTGAAGAAAGAAAGGAGGGAACCAAGGAGAAATGAGGAAAGTGATGGCTTCAGACAGAACAGCTGGTTCAAAGATTCTAAGATAGCTGTTAAGCAGCAGCCCCATGTACTGGATAGAGAACTGAGAGAGGGAAGGAAGGGTCCAATGGGAAGAGCTTTGAAGTTTTATCCCAGGTATGATGGGAAGGATTGTATTTAAAGGAAAACTCAATCTGTCCATCCCCACTCCCATGGTTTGTGAAACAGTAAAATGAAATGGAGCAAGACTAAAGCTGGAGACCCTGAAAGAAGAAATGATGGCTAGGATGGGGCAAGGTGGTCAGATTTACAATAGTTACTTTGAAAGGAGTAAATTGTGTCCTTAAGTGATGGATGGTATCTGGGGAAAGAAGAAAATTTCCCTTCCTCTTGTGTTTTCTGGGGCTAGTGAAGCAATCAAGTTAACATTAGATTAGTATGAGAAAAAAACATTTAATAACATATGGGGAAAATCCACATTGAAGGATTTCTGTGTTGTTCTATAGCTTTTATTCACTTTACACAAAGAATTCCATTTCCTATTAAGTTACCATCTTGACCCTGAGGTCCTGAGTGTTCAGCACTTGTATTAGGAGGCCAGCTGAAGTCAAAATGGAACTCAAGATGATTGGCTTTAAAAGGCAAAGGATACAATAGCTAGTAAGATGTATCATTCTTGGATGTGACTGCTGCACAAAGCTAATGTCCCAGGAGATGCTGCCCTCTGTCCCACACAGCATTCCCCTTCCCTCAGTGTCTAACAGGAACCCGATCGGCTCTGTAAATAAACAGGGGACCTTCTGCAGACCAAGCATACCTGTAGACAAAGGACGGGAGAGTGTTCTCTGTGTTTGTGAATATAGACAGGTTACAGTCTGTCAGGTCACAAATCTCTGTTTTAAATAACCCTCTAATTATAGATTTACCTCCCTGGTGCCTGCTTTCAGGATGCACAAAGGCAGGAAACATAAAAGGCTTAAAGTTACCCCTCTCCTTTGGCAGAAACCACTCTGTGGGAGGGCCCAGCCCATTACCACCTTTCTTCAGTGTAGTCCACAAATCCTACCTCTCCAAACCAATTTGGTATGTTTGCTTTTGATCATATGTCAACGCAGTTAAGTAGGGTCAGTTTGTTGACATCTGATAACTGACTAGGGAAAGGAATATGGACACATGAATACAAACCTGACCATTTTTAACAACAGGAAATAATTTGATTTTGGTTTTTCGTGGGTGAGCATTGGCCACTGTGAGAAATTTAACTGCTGGTATTAAGGCATCAGTAAACACTGGGTGAAGTAAAGTAGAATTTTAATGAAAGAATCAGCTCCAACATTATAGACTGAATTATAACTAACAGCTAATAACTCTCTTCCAAATTGTTCTGCTACAACATTTTTTTAAGTTTGCACTTAGCAGTTTTTTGTTTTTAAACAAAGGTTTATTATTTATTTTTAATTTGATCCTCTCCCCCTCTGGAAACAACTGGCATGGCACACCAAAAATGCACAGAAAAATCTCTGTTCATTGTGTATACAATATATTCTAAACTGTCCTGGTTTTGTGTTTTCCAGGTTAGTAATTTCCTTTTCACATCAGATCTATTTGCTTTTGACAATTTAAGAAAGAGAATTGTTACAGAGACAGGAAGATTAGCCAAAAGGAGGTTTAAGGACGGGCTAATTTCTGGAGTAGTAAAGGCCATGTCTGCACATTGACCTATGCAATTTGAAAGCAATCTACCAGTAATCCTCAGGAAAAAAAACAGATTACCATATGATCTATTAATTCTACTTCCAACTATAAAGCCTCAGAATTGTTAATCTGGCCCAAGTATATGGATTCACCTTGGAGGAACTGTTGAGTAAAGAAATGACCCCCGCTATGATACTTAGGCTGTTAAGTTCTGCCTGGAACACATGAATTTGGGGCTAGAGGAGATGTTTTAAGTTATACACAGGGGTTCCAATAATGGCCTACAACAGGGGTTGGTGAAATTTGTCCCGCCTGGGGTGTAACTCAAAATGGATAACTCCTTTTGGGACCAAATGAAGGAAATTATGCAATGGAGGGAAGGTTTTTTCTGTCTCAGCGCTGTAACTGTATCTCCAGTTGTCACCAAGTGTTAGCTATTGAGAAGATGATGAGGTGATGTGAGTTGCAACAGCAAGTTGCTTTGCCCATTAGGACCACCAGGCAGGGAAACAGAGAGGTCCTCGTGTGTATGGTAGAGATGACCAGCGAGTCTGCATAAGTCTTGGGCTAAAACTCAAAAGGCTTAAGGAGTCTGGGTTGTATAATGTAGGCAATAGCATCTTGAGCAAAGGAACAATACAATAAAGTTTGCATTTTAGAAAAATCACTCAGGCATCTAGATGAAGAATATACAGGAAGGGGATGAAGGAAGTGGCCAGGAAGCCATCACATCTCTCTAGACAAGACAGGATAGGGCTTAAATTAATATTTTTCAGGTTAAGACAATAACAAAAGGTGAGCATGACGCTGGACTAAGATTCTGGAGATCAGGGCAAGGATATATGGAACAGAAGAGTGTAAAACGGCAGGATTAAAGAAGAAAACAATCTCACTCATGTCCTCAGAAGTCAGTCAATGAGCTACATTCACAATGCTGTACATTTGGAGATGTGTTTAGACATCTACGTGAAAAACTGAAAACCATGATTATGATCTTTTTTTTTTTTTGAGACTAGGTCTTGCTGTTTTTGCCCGTGGAACCCCAGGCTCTCATTGCCGGGGGTACCACGGACTCAAGCAATCCCCAGCCTCAGCTTCGCAGGTAGCTGGGATGACAGGCACACGCCACCATGCCCAGCTATTTTTTTGGAACTAGGTCTCGCTACGGGCCCCAGGCGGAACTCAAACCGCGATCCCTAGCCCCAGCCTTCATAGGTTGAAGCTTACAGGCATGAGCCACCGTGCCCAGCCATGATAATGATCTTAATAATCAAATAGTAATTGCAATCAACATTGGGTCTCCAGTTGCATTATATAACTATTAGGGCAATTCTTTTTACTGCCTTCGCTGGATCTATAGACATCCACTGTGCCCAGTGCCACCCGAACTAAATTAAAAGAAGGCAAGACAGCAAGAGATCTGGTTTGCTGGGGCAAGGCTTATAATAAACTGAGCTCAACTCTACTATTACTTCAGTTCTTAGAAATTTATTATTTTTAATTTCCTCATCCCAGTAATAGATACTTACATACTTAACAATATACTTAAGCACTTTCACATACTTTAATAAGTACTTAAGTTCTAAATATCTCAATAATATATTAGTAGTGTTGATGGTGGTTAAAGCTTCCCCTCTCATTACATGGGTTGTAGGTTGACATGAAGGCCTTGTAGCACAACCAGAAGGATGGTTATCACCAGCACACTGTGAGTGCTACAACGTAGAAGCCCTATAATCTCTTCTCTAGGTATCATCTCTTAGAAACAAGAATGTGGGTTTATGATTAGAAAAGTGATATTTGAGCCGTGTTAATCTAGGGCATCTCTGGAATTGTGGAATGGGATGATGTTACGTTCTCACCAGGTTCAATTGTATATACGTGTATGTAAAATGCACAGAGCATTTACTACATGCCAGATATAAATAAATATATATTCACTTAATGGTCACCCTAGAGGCAGGTTTGGAGTACATCTCCATTTCATAAATATATAGAACACTAATATAGAAGTTTACTTACCCACAAGACATGGTACTACTCTAACTCTGGAAGAGATTATGTACCACATTTCATACAATGTGATAATGCTGACCTGCTCCCAGCCACTGGAAATTGCACACCTGATATAGGGACCACTGACCCATAATACCTTAGTGACCCAACACACACACACACACACACACACACACACACACCCAAGATGAACTTCAGACAACCACTTTCTTTCTCCTGGTTTATGTGGGGCAAGGGGAGGTAGAGGCAAGTTTGTTTAAGAAAAGGGAAATCAAAGATCAGAAATAAAAGGGGATAGGACAGGAGGACAATCTGAGTTGGCCAGGCGGGGGGGGGGG
>PVHY01017325.1:0-15439 GCA_004024945.1 Uropsilus gracilis
ACCGTGCCCGGCCCTATTATCACTGTTTTTCTAATCTTAATTCTTTGAGCATCTAGTAGAGATGGCTAATGAATGTGTGTTTTGTTTTTATAAATGAAATTAATATGATAATAGCAACTTGCCTTATTTCCCCCAATCTGTATACTCTGTGAAACCTTGCTTTTGTTTTTTGCAGGTTGATTTTCCCCGGAATCTTGCGAAGTCTGTAACTGTAGAATGAGGAGCATTTGGGCAATTGAACAATGCAAGACACCTTTTGTATTTAAAACCTTGATTTAAAATATCACCCTTCTAAGCCTTTTTAAAGCAAATCCTTATTTATATATCAGTTATAATTATTCCACTCAATTTGTGACTTTTGTGAAATTACCTCATATTTTTCCAGTAATTTGTGGGGGACTTTGAGTAGTTGAATCTATATTGGGATCAATATCAGAAATGAGATTTAAGTCTCATAGTCTTTAAGTACTGAAATTTTCTTTTAGGGATGCTGGGTGTTAAATTTCTGCTGCCCTCCCATCCCCAATCTGAGAGCATTGTATGTTTTAAAGTAATTGGCATTTATTTCACTATGTTTCTGTTCATTCAGACTAACAAAAGAGTGATGCTTTTAATTGGAATATCTAAAACCAGCTGCAATGTATTGTGTCCAGTAATACTTGGACGTTTCATTAAGGCTTTGCTGTTATAAAGAAAACATGGAATGATTTGCTTTGAAATTTGTGTTTTGTTTTTCAGTGAAGCTGTAAAACTTAAAAACTAAAAATTTTTCATGATGGGATGCATATCTAAGTTAGGTTAACCTTAATCTCAAACAATTTCCTGTTTCCTATAGGTTGAGGTAACATAAGAAGATAAATAGTATAGTAGAACGTTGATTTTCTCCAGCCCTTAGTAGAACCTACTGCACAATTTCATAGCACAAAACTTTAACTTTGAGCTGCTTTGAGCAACTGACAATGTGATTTTAAAATTGAAGATGGGATGCATACATGTTGGGTATCCTATTCTTTGTTTTTTTCATCTCCTTAAAATGATTTCCAGCTCCTTGTATCTGTAGTTTTTTGTTTTTGTTTGTTTTTTAAATGACTGCTGAGTGACTTTTATCTTGTTCTTTGAAATTACCATGCACAATTACTATCAGATGTCTCAAGTTAAATTAATATTGATATGTTCAGAATTTTCAATTTTTGCCCCAAGGAAGAATTTCCTGTAGTTAATTTTAATTTCTTTTCATTGCCTTGTTGCATTAAAACTAGTTTGGAAGCTCCTTGTGATTCTTCAGAATATTTGCAAGCCTTTTCATCTGATTTGATTCTAAATGGTGAAGTAGGCTTAGAAAAAGTAATATGCTCTATGCTGATATTAGTGAAGGATTGCATCAAATTTAGTATTCCTTCCTCCATATTTTTCTTTGTCTTTTCTGTGACCTACCTTTGAAATATATTTAGGATTAAGGAAGATAGAAAAAGAAGTGGAATTGAGGTGCCTTTGGCTGGTTAGTGTCAGAAATGGAAATGTACCATTTAGATCAAAATACTTAGAGTAGAATACTTGACACTTAAAAGTGTAACAATTTCTTCATGGAGTTTTTTGGCAAGTCTGAGGGTTATAATACAACATGTTTATGATTTAAGTACTCTTTTAAAAGTTTTCATTTTAAAATTGTGGAAGTAAAATATTTAGCATAATATAAGTAAGCACAGTCTTCCTTTTTTCTGTTTTTGAATTTCTTGACCAGGTAAAGCTTCCCTAAAACTGCTGCAGGTGAAGCATGTCACTCTTCATGTGTATTAGGGATAGGGAAAGACTTATCAATGGAGAATAAAAGCATCCTTTTAAGAAATAAAATATTTACGTAGATTACTACAGGTCTGTTTATATTTTTCTTAAGGTTGTTTTGTGTAGGCCTCCCAGTTTTGTGTGTATAGTCTCATTTCTTATGTTTGTTACAGTAACGTTCTGTGCACATAATTTGTATCATTTTATAGTGTTTCTTAATGGTCTAAAGTTTGATTCTGTATTCTAAGTGAAAACAAGTAAGTGAAATCAGTCAGTTTTCACAATCTCTTTTTCTCCTTCTGTGTCTCTCACTCTGGGCATACAATTTAAGATAGGGTAAGTTCTAAATCAACTATTAAAAACCAGGAGTGGTATTTTCTAGACAGACATGGCTTTCTCTCCCTGTCCCATTTTAAATGCTTCCATAAACTATGAAAGATGCATATCACTAAAAAATATCCATGCTCAGTTAAAACCAGTGTAGTATAGTATAAGAAAATGTGATGTTTTAAGAAAGAGACTCTGTATAAGGTGTCCTTATATAAAAAGCTCTTCCTTGTAGTACATTTAACATTGATGAAATGAACTCATATATAAACTGAGTTCCCTGCTTCAGGCCCCGAGCCCTTTTCATGCTGGAAGGGTCAACTGTTGCACGTTAACACATGACCCAGTAATGAGTGATGACTGTGACTTCAGTCAGTCATCTTTTGTTTTTTGTGTTTTTTAAATTATTTATACCATAGAAATAAAAATGGAAGAAGGAAACCAACATTAACTGTTTTTAGTTTGTTGGTTTGTTGTAATCATGTCAAACCACCAATGATGGGCAAGTCACTAATCATGGAACTGTAAAATCCACCTGTCCCCAGGTGGACTCATCACTAGTGAAGATAAAGATCATTGGAAGACTGGAGTGAGAGTGACAGATGGAGCTCAACTGAGTTGTTGAATGTTGTGAATGAATTTATTCACTCAAAAATAGTGACCCAAGTTTTGGGGCATGTATGTTCATAAGAGGTGAAGTACATTTTCTGTAGTATATTATTATCACTATCTGTCTGTCTGTCTCTCTCTCTCTCTGTCTAATCTCTATGTGGTACTTTAAAAAATAGCAGTGATTATGTGTAAAGGTGAAGACTAGTTTAGCATGAATACTAAGTAAAGGAAACTGGCACAGGATAATGTATAAATGGGGCTGTTGTTTAAGAGAATCAAAACAGGGTCTTTCTCTTAGGGTTCTTAGAAAGTTGTTTCTGAGACAGTGTACTGTCTTACTCTCAAAAACTAGTCTCTTGGCCTGAGTTAATAAGGATAAGAGGAAAGGAACCTTCTTTTAAGCTCATTACTATTCCTTTGACACATTTCTGTTACGCATCAAAGAAGGGAAATCAGCTGAATTGTTTGCTGTAGCAAACATTTTTACAAATTTCTTTGGGGTTAGTGTTTTCCCTATCTTTAAAGAAAATTAGGGTATACTACAGCAATAAAAGGAAAAGGTAAATGTAATTTACTATATGCAACAATTTAAGTGATTTTTCTAAAAAGCACAGTGTCATTGAAAACTAATTTGTAGCTCACATTGAATTTATGAAGGCCAAAGAAAAAGCAACTGAATGGAATATTAAAAATACTTTAGTCTTATATTCCCATATCTAGTAGATTTTGTGTATCAGAATAGCAAGTAAAAGTGTTTTACCTATAAAAAGAAATTTTAGATCACTTTCCCTTGTTTTTACTGTTAAGTCTGAATTTTTAATGCTGAAATTTGTCCCCCCCCCACAGTATTAAAGATTTTTAATATATCACCATTTCCTTAGCTTAATGAAGTTAACTATACTTTAGATCGCTGACATGACATCCAATTGGACTGGTAAGATAAACTTCAAGCAAATAATATCCAAAGTTAGACTTAAAGTCCGTTAGTTAGCAAAATTGTAGTTATGTTAACTTACATGACGGTACTAGCTGATGTCAATGTTGTAGAATATATCATAAATAATGGCTAATGAGAACAATTTAGGAAATCCTCCAGTTACCTTTTTTAGTATATTAGCTTTCAGAGTGAATATAAAAATGATCTTATTAGCTTTTATAATGTTCTGTTGTTACTTTTTTTTAATAAATTTTTTTTTTATTTCTTTATACTTCTTTCTCATGGACTGAAAATCTTAGAATCATCCTTGCTTTCAGTTTTGTGTTCTTTAAAATGAATATTTAGTTTTCTGAGCCAATTGATCATTTCTTCCTCATGCCTTGTAAGTCTAGCAATTCTAATCCTGAACTGTGAATAAATTACCAAAAAGACGCTGAGAATTGCATTTTAAAGCAATTTGCCAATATTTGAGGTGCATACATGTTTGTAATTGTGTTAAAGATTATGTTGTACTAAGAAAGTAGCCAATGTTTACTTCAGTTGATGGTAAGCATTTTTGATGCTAAAAATTATTCACTACTGTTGCTTTTAAAAATAAGAAATGATTGCATAAATATGAAAATGTGTTTACACTCCAGCTTCCCAATTATTTTAGAATAATTAGATAAAACAAGATTTACACTTTATGATGTCATACTCCATAGCTATTAAATTTTCTCAAGTCTTTAAACATTTTTTGCAATAATGTGTTTTTTCTAGCTGATTTCTGGAATGTACAGTGATATAGAATGTAAAAAATCAACAATTTTAATTTTGATTGATAATTACAAAAGAAGGATATTTTGTACAATATCCTGGTAGCAAGACAGCATGTAGTCCAAATCTAAAGTTTCTGTAGTATCTAGCAATCTGTTAGTTTGGAACAAAGATTCTTTTTACAGAATTCTTTTATAAACACCAAGCTATAGTGTGTCTATCCTTAGTGCTATAGCACTTGCTGTGTTTTTCAGGAGACGGAGTTATGCCTGGATAATTTGAATGAATAGATGTGCTATTTTGCCTGCTGACAGAAATGAGAGCTCCCGTTCTCCCTTTCATTCCTTTCCACCTTCAGCAAAACCTGAAGCTGCCATATCAATATGGATAATTTTGTCCCACAGACCATGTTTCTGTACATTTTCCTACTGAACAGTTTTCTTGAAATTCTCCTCAGAAAGTAAGCTACCAGTAATTATTTATTGAATAAAGAAATTATTTCCCTAAAAGTAAAAAGACCAATTTTCATTGAAGTGACATGTAAGAAAATAACTTTTTTTTCCCCTCATGATGGGAGAATTAAAGGTTTAGGGTCTCTCATTAACTTGAAGGTAAATCTTTCCTCCTTTATTATAAGTGATGCAGGCTCTAATGTGTGTCCTGCTGTAGCATTCATGTGATTAGGTCCCCTGGTTTTCTTTTTGCTTCATGTACTTGTATAGTTGGCTTTTCCATGTTTGGGAAGTTTTCCTCTAATATTTCTTTAAATAAGTGTTCTGTCCCCTTCACTCTTTCCTCCCCTTTAGGTGTATCCTTTTCTTTAGGGATATGCTATCTTTCTTCATAGAGTTGGATAGTTCTTCAAGTGTTTCATTTTTTTTCTTCCTTGCTCCCTTCTACGTGACTTCTTTATGTTCAAGGTCACTAATTCAGTTTTCCATTTGATCTGTTCTGCTTCCCTAGTGTACTCTAGAATGTTTTATCTCTGCCATTTCGGGGCTGGGCCCCTTGGGGAGAGCATTCCAGCTCAGCCTCATTATATCTGCTCAGTTCCATATCCATTTGTTCCAGGGGGCTCTGGGTGGGGTCAGCCTGACCTTTCTGAACTTTGTTTTCCTCACTGGGGCTCTATCTGTCTGATTTCCTACAGCACGCATACCCTCATCTCCCATGACTAGATCCACAGCATTCGACTTTGCCTTCCTCAGGTTCCAGTATGAACCATGGTTTCTGTCCCAGTGGCCACCACATACCCTTTGTTCTTTTTTGGTGAAATTCCTGTGCAACTCCATCAGCCTTGATCCCCGATGATCATGTTATTCTGGTATCATTCCATACTGCTGAATCCTCCAGGTTCAGAGCCTTTGTGAGCTTCTCACTTTTTTCTCCCCAGAGCAAAGCATGGAATTTCCTGATTCCCTCTTCCAAGTCCCACTCTGAATATTTCTCTTTCTAGAGTCTGAACTCTATGTTTTAGATAAAAACTTACAAATAGCATATGATTGGATTTTTAAAAATCCAATTTGAAAATGTTTCTCAAGTAGACTGCTTGGTCAATGTATATATAAAAACGTAGTTTTCGTTTCTGTCATCTTTTTTTGTACCTTTTCACTGACCTGTTAGTTCTCTATGTTTGCCCTGTTTTGATTTAAGTATTTTTTTTGACATCCCATTTGTTTGGAATTTATATTTTTATTGTAAGGGTTATTATAGAAATGGAAATATTCAGATATAATGTGTCAAAGTCCAAAGTTGTTACAAACCCATAGCTGTGATAAATATAGAAGTAAACATTTTCAACAAAATACCAGCAAACTGGATTCAGCAGTATATCAAATGGATCACATTCCACAACCACATGAAACTTGTTCCAGGGATGCAATGATAGTTCAACATATCAATTAATCAATTAATATATATTGATTATATTTGTTGATATATAACATATCAACAAATCAATTAATATAATACATTCCATCAACAAAAGGTACAACAAAATGAAGGATAGAAATCACATAATGTGCAGAAAGCATCTGAGAATCTTCATCACTCACTTGTGGTTAAAAACTCCTAAGATGGTGATAGAATGGACCCAAACAGTAAAGTTTATACTACAAACCCACAACTAACATGCTCAGTGGTGAAAAAATGAGAATTTCCCCTTTAAAATCAGGAGTGTAGGCTGTGTTCAGTGGCATGTGCCTTTAATCCCAGCCTACAAATGGAGGCTGAGACTGGGAATCACTTGAGCCCACGGGTTCAAGACCTGCATGAGACAGCGTGGTGAGATCTAGTCTCCAAAAATACCTGGGTATGGTGGCATGTGCCTGTAATCCCAGCTACCTGGGAGGCTGCGGCTGTTGATCACTTGAGTCCGTGGTACTCCAGGCAACATGAGTCTGTGGTTCTCCTGGCAACATAGCGAGACCTAATCTCAAAAATAAAAAAATAAGGTGCATGAGAAGGCCGTCCATTCTCACCACTATAATTTTGTATTAGGTCTTAAAGCAATTAGATACTAATAACAAAAGGAATCTAGAAAAGAGGTGAAAGCTATCATTTGCAAATGATTTATATAGAAAACCCTAATTTATATAGAAAACCCCAAATGTGCCACTAAAAAAGATGATTAGAATGATAAATTAGTAAACTGGCAGGCTTCAAAGTTAATAAAAATCGGTTGCATTCTATATACAAATTTCACATTTTTATTATTTACATTTTTTCTATTTAAAAGTGCATCAAAAGGAATTAACTGCCTTGGAATACATTTAACACAGGAGGTAAAGGACCTATAATATTGACAACTACAAGACAGCATTGAAAGATAACAAGATACAAAGAGATGGAGAGATATTCCATGTTCATGGGTGGGAAAAATTGAAATAGTCAAAACGACCGTCTCACCAAAAGCAAAATATAGATTAATGCAATCCCTATCAAAATTGCAGTGCTAGGCCAGGCATGGTGGCACATGCCTGTAAGCGGAAGTCTAAGAAGCTGCGGCCGGAACTGGGGATTGCAGTTCAAGTCCCACTCAGGGCAACATAGCTGGGTGTGGGTGTGCGCCTGTAATCCCAGCTACCTGGGAAGCTGATGCTGGGGATTGCTTGAGTCCATGGTATCCTGGGGAATGTGAGCCTGCAGTTCCATAGGCAAAAATAGCAAGACCTAGTTTCAAAAAAAAAAAAACAAAAAGCAATGCTATTTTTAGGAAATAGGACAAAAGTATTAAATTTTATGCTACCACAAAAGACCCCAAGTAGTTAAAGCAAACGAGAACAAAGAGAAACAAGCATTTTACCTGATTTCAAACTATGATGCAAAGTGACAGTAATTAAAACAATATGGTGTTGGGATAAAAAGTCATGGATTGATGGAATAGACTCTAGCACAAAGTAAACCCAAATCTTTGTCAACACTTACTCTGTGACAAAAGAGCCAAGTAAAATAACAGCAAAGTAATTTGCACATAGTTGCTCAAATGTATTACTTGGAAGAGAGTAATAAAAAGCGTGATATATGAAAAAAGTTGTTTAGTTTCTCCCTACTTCTCAGTTGATGCTAGCTGGAGCTAAGTAGAGGGGACATTTTCTTGGTGAAATGCTTGAATTGAAACACACTAGGATAAACATACTTGTCTTCTCTAAGGGTAATTTTTGGTGCCCACCTGGGTTGAGTTGGAAATGTGTAAGTTGAATCCTGAGTTGAGATGTAAGGAAGACAATGTACTGGGGCTCTTAAAACACTTACTCTCTGAGGCAATATCTATACAGGGATTTTACTGCTGTAACGTAATATGTAGAAGGTAAAACATCAATGATGGGAATGAGAAGTTAGTAATAAAGGAGGTATTTTCAAGGAAGTTAAGTACTTTAAAAAATAAGTGAAATAATAGCAAACTTTTAAAAAAGAAAAATGAAATGTCACCAAACTCTGTAATAGCTTTAACTTGATTTGTTATAACATCATTATCTCTGCAATTCTGGTTAAACTTCATGCTGTTTTCCCTGCCTTCTGTAGAATATTGCAGGTAAAAGTCATACTTGATATTCAGCCATAAATCTCAGGCCTTATATACCTGAAAATAAGAACACTCTTGATTCCTGTTAATTTGACTTCTTTATTATTAAGGCGCCTATCCTTTTGAGAACTGGAATGTGAAAAGCAATGTGGCAAATATTAAGAAGTGGGAAAAGCCATAGGAAAATAATCTGAGGTCAATTTACTTTTCTTTTGGAGTTGAGCAGTCCTTTCCCCAGTGTTTGGGCTCAGATCATCTGCCTCAGGCAGGCCGAAGGATGGCTGTCACTACTACATTCTCCAATGCTTTCTTGTTAGGAGATAACTTGTGGGTATCTCATCTGAACTGATGGCCCGGCCTCTCCAGAGGCCTGCTTGGGTGAGGACCTGAGTTGCTTCCCAAGGATCAGACAGGATTATTTTGACCTCTCTGTGGAGGGGAGGGTGATTGCTGAGAACCAGCCCTTGGTAATATGGCTGGTTTCTTTGAATGGCAAGGGCATCTGCTAAAAATGTCAGACAGAGGGCACAGAGGCCTGGTATGGGGAACACTTGTTGAGTTTAACACAAAGGGAAGGGGGGTTCCTCCTCAGTCCACATACCATCAATTGCCTTGACTTCTGGGGAGCACACAGAAGTGTTGGGGGAACCACAGATACCATTGTAGAGAAAAGGCTGCACTGCACCTAGCAGCAGATTTGTTACTGGCACATGTAAGTGCACCCCCTAAAATGTGGGAGATCACTTCCCAAGAAGTTAGGTGAGCAGGTGGGAGAAAAACCCACAAAGTTAACATATGACTGCTGGTCATATGTTAATGTAATTTCATTGGCCTTCAGGCTGTGAGGCCCAAGGAAACTTCGGTTACATAAAAAAGGAAAAGCATACTGTAGTTGGCAAACAAAATGTGCCTTTGTGTGTGAGTGTATGTGTAAGAAATGAGCTTTCATTTAGAAGCCTTGGCAGTAGTTTCAACTGGTTCCCCATCACTTTTTAAATGATATTCTCTGAGCTTGGAAACCAAGCAGGCAGATTATGGAATTTTGGCTGGCAATGTTTTTAAAAAATGTGGGCTTGCAGTGAAAAAGGAGGTGGGGATTTGGCTTGGAGGACTTTCTGAGCGGCAGTGCTAACCAAGGAGAGTTACTATGGCAGCACTTTTACTGTTTATATAAATAAAGGCCTTTTTCTGACAAACATACTTCATATTTAATAATCCTCAATCCACAGGGACTTCCCTTTGTGTGTAGCTAGTTCATGCCTTAGACTTGGGTAGAAGTTTATTAATGTGTGTGGTTGTATATAAGTACCCAGTACATTTAAGGTGAAATGTCAAGTACTGAAGCACAAAGGTGAGAGGATTTTGGTAGTTGGAAGAGAGATTAACTTGTGGTATTAAAATGTGAAACGGGCTTTTTGCACATCTAAACTCCATTGGACCAGTCTACACTGAACACTCAGAAGGGTACACTGCCATTTCAATTCAGTTCACATGCCTGGTGAAACTCTACTCCACACACCTCACTTCTTTGTCTCTCTTCAGAGCACCACAGCCCTCCCAGACCTTAAAGCTGTGGCCTGGGAATTTGCCCTCCTGTTAGCCCATATCCAATCACTTGTGAAGTCTTAACAAGCTCCTGTATTTTAAGAGAACTTGTTTATTCTGTAACAAAACACCCTACTTCTTTCTTGACATGAAACACAAAAGGGGATTTACTACATCATGTAATCCGAACAGCAAGGGTAGGGCTAAGCTTATTTCCAAAGGGTCCCAGGTTCTGGCATATCTGATGTTAATCACGCCTGTAATCTCCAATGAGATTTAGACCTTCTAGAAACATAGGGTCTGAGGTAAGGAATGTTAAGGCTTAAATATAAGCTGTTTGCAGTTGAGTACCTGCACACACTTATAGACTGACCCAGAGACTGCAATGCAGAGTCTCTTCAGTTATTGCCTAATCACTGTACAAAGTCAACAGGGAGCACTGAGGGCCTATGGGAAACCGCAGGCAGGACTGCTCAACTGACGCCCCTTCTAGGGTTTTTATGATGGGTAAACCAGTTCTGTTTTAGTGGCACCCAAATTGCATTGTGTGTGTGTGTGTGTGTGTGTGTACAGATTTCAGTGATCAATGTGAATTCTGATTACCCGCCCTGAGCATTCCCAGGGGTAGCCAATCCAAGGGTCTATCGATTAGCTTCATTACCTCAATTTCAGGGACCCTCACAGCTGCTGGACCTTGCAGTTTACCACCACTCTGAAAGTGGTATTTCTGGATGCCCCTACAAGTTTCATTCACTCATGTCTGCTGCCACATTTGGGTAGGCTGTTCACAGATTCCTCTCTCTGCTCAAGGTCATGCTTGGCTCAAGACCTCTCTCTCCTCTCTCTCCACCACTCCCAAACTGCAGATCCTTGGTTATCAGAGGGCTCGGTTCTGGTGGGTGGGGCTGGAACAACACAGCAGGGTGATCACTTTCCTATCACTTCACTCTCTCCTGTTCAATTTCATCTCCAAGGTTTGCCTGCTCCCACCTGCCCTCAAGAACACCGCATTTCCTCCCAGTACTTCCAGTCTTTCATATTTACCATTTACTATTTTATTTTGAGACTAGGTCTTGCTATGTTGCCCCAGATAGTCCTTATCCCTCCAACTGAAGTGATCTCCAGCCTCAGCCTCCCAGGTAGCTGGGATTACAGGCACCCGCCACCGTGTCTGGCTGCTTTTTTGAGACCAGGTCTCACTATGTTGCTCCCGGGGTAGTCTCGAATCCACAAACTCAAGGTCTCTTGTCCCCCAGTTCTTGGGTTACAGGCATGCGCCACCACGCCCAGCTCCATGTACTATTTTAACAGGTGACCAAAGAGGCACAAAGAGACACACGGGGTCACAGAGGGTTGGTGAGCAGAGGGCTAGGATCCAAATGTCCTCACTTTATTTTTAATCTAATGAATTTTTCTGTGACAGAAATATTGATTAAAAACACTCCCCCCCCCTTTTTTTTTAACCAACTTGCAAATAGAGCAGTGGGTTTAGTTTTGAGAGTCTAATTTGAGACCCTTGGGAGAAGGGGTGATGGAATAATATTGATGGGCTATTTGCATAAGGAACCTGGAAAGAGGGCTGTGGCGATAGTATCCACTTGGTCTGCAGGGGCCTATCCTCAGAGGGAAGGAAGGCTTTGAGTAAGGCCAGGAAGAGCTCTTAGAGGAGTCTCAGGCAGGAGCCACATTGAACTCAGAACTGAGAGTATTGGCAAGAGAGGGTGATCAATGCAGAGAAAAGTCATCTCAGCGAGAGGAAATGGTGACTGTCACAAGGGACCCAAACGCCAAGGGATTTTTTTCAAGCTAGTTGGTTGGAATTTGAGGGGGTGCACAACCCACAGAACTGCAAGTGGACCTGAACCAGGAAAATGCCATTTGGTGCTACTTTTGGCCAACCGCTTGTCCCACTTCCAGGTGGGGGGTGATCTGGTCACTTCAAATGAACAGAGAAAATCCCTTCAGGAGGAAGGGCGCCTCCTCCTCACAGCTGCTATGAGAGAAAGAGACCACAAGGGGGCAGTGCCTCCCCATCCCGGCTTAGTCCTGCGGGGCAAGCTCCCGCGGGATTCGGGAGGAAGCAAGGAAAACTCGGCGAGCTCCTTTGTCCCTCTTTACTTTTCTCCCTTTCTCTGCGGGGCGCGCTGTGCCTGCAGTCACGGGCCCTAGTGAACTTTCCTGGGAGGCAGGGGATGTGGAGCGTCCCGAGCGCAGTCTGTAGCCAACCTGGAGCATCTCTCGCCGCACTCGGGGGGGCCCTGGGCGGGCAGCCTCTGAACCCCCCCCATTTTTTTTGAGAGTAGGTTTCGCTATTTTGCCCGTGGAGCCGCAGGCTCACGTTGTCCGGGGTACTACGGGCTCAGGCGACCCCCAGCCTCAGCCTCCCAGGTAGCTGGGATTACAGGCGTGCACCACCACGCCCAGCTTTTTTTGAGACTAGGTCTCCCTGTGTTGCCCAGGGCGGGTCTCGAACCCGCGGACTCAAGCGATTCCTAGTCTCGGCCTCCCTTCCCAGGCTGGGATTAAAGGCGCGCGCCACCGCGCTCTGAGCCCTTCTATCCGTTTCCTGCCCTACCCGCCGCGGCCGCCCGCCCACCCTCGCTCTTCCTGAAACACTAGGGAGCAGCCTCAGTGCTTCAGTGACTTCTAGGCCCCGCGGACATCGGCCGTTCTGGAACTTTAGTCCCGGAGGGGAGGGGCAGTGGTCTTCCCGTAGCTCCGGGCCGCTGGCCACCACCTCCACCTGTGTCTGCAGCCCCAGGCGTACCCGGCCGTGCCGAGGATGCTGCAATCGACCCAGACCTTCCTCTAGAAGGAGGAATGAAAGAGGGCCTCCAGCCTTGCCACATCTTGTCTCCCGCACCCTGGGGCGTGGCAGGGATCACCCGAAGTGGTGACGGAGCGGCCAAGGATGCAGGGGCGCGCGGCGGCCACAAGGGGGCTCTTGCAGCCACCAGAAGGGAATTGATCTCAGGGATCCAACATCTCTTCGGGGCCACAACTTGTCCCAGGGACAGGGCGAACATGCTTTGGGCCAGCTCCCTACCCCCACTTGTCCAGAAATTCCCAGGAGAGCTCATCCTGCCTCCCATGCAGGGTGAGGGAAGGAGTAAACTGAGTAGGGTTACCTAGGCTGAGAGCTGGTTTTCTTTTATCCTTTAGATTTCTGTAGTTTCTTTTTGGCTCCCTAAATCCAGGAAATAACTGTTACCTGGGAGAGCTGGGCCTGGTGTTCTGGCTTCCTGTGTAAGGAGCAGGAGGTGCAAAGTGGGGTTTCTGGCTGAGGCATGACCACCCAGGTGGGTGTGTTAAGTGAGGTGCTGTATTTGCATACAGGAAGCCTCTTACAGTTGGGCAAAGCCTCATGCCCTCTGTCTTACTTTTCAGGGGGCTAAAGTCCATCTTGTGCTCACCATTTTTAATTCTGGTGCAGCTGGTTTTGAGAAGAGAATTCTGGAAGCTGACACAACCATGCTCCCCAGCCAGGAGTTTGCTTGTCTGACATTTGGTTGCAAATTGCAACTTTCCAGTTTTTACAGCTCAGGTGTTGAAAGCAAGAAAGTAAATCTCTCTGTAAATAACTTTCTCCTTAGGATTTGTTTCTCTCTCTCTCTCTCTCTCTCTTTCCCTCACGCTCCTATTCCTTTTTGGCACAGAGACTACAGCTGAAGTCAGCCAGGTGGGATATTCTCAGTCTCCAACACAGCGGGGACCAGAAAAAAAAAATTGGTGTCCCCAAGGGAAGTCTGCCCCAGGGTTCCAGACTGGAGTCCCGTTGTTTCTGCTTAAAGTGAGGTCCAAGGTGAGTTGGATTTTTGCCTGGATTTGGAAGTTGAATCTAGTTACTCAAAACAACTCTGAATTCCTTGGTGCGAAGGTAACTGTGGAACTCGATGACTCTCTTCATGCTGCCTGTTGCTCCCTGAGCCATAGCCCTGTGGAGAAAAGGGCTGACATGTGGATTCTCAAGGGTGTGACACCTCTGCTCATCTTTACAGTGGGAGTGGAGGCTTGCAAACATAAAGTGTGTACACTGAGTTGTCAGAGGCCTGGTGAAGGCTGCCCTGAAAGGATGTGGGCAAGGGCATGGGGAGCAGCTGCCATCTCCCAGCAGTTACCTGCTGGTATAAACTCTAGTTTCACTCCACCTCAGGGGCCTCACTTCCACACTCCTCTCCTGAGCTTTCTCAGCTGCTTGCATAAGAATCAGTGAAGGTGATCCTGACCTTGCCTCTGCCCTTTGTCAGTGTGTGGTTGTCCAGGTCCTGAGGAAGGGTAGGATGGGATGGGGGTGGGGTAGAATCTGGAATCTGGTATCTTGGGTACTCAGGGGCAGTGGTTTCATGACCAGATCACATGTGTGCATGGCTGCCATGTACAGAAAATGCTGGTCAAGCATACCCCCAGGTGGGGACTTGATTACCTTAACGGATATTAAGGAACCTGAGGTGATATTAGGTAACAGAAGGGCCTCTCTGTCTATGTTGCTGTCATGCAGTTCCAGCCAGGATGAATGCTTAACCTTTCATCAGCAGCTCTAGACTAGCTTCAGATTTTGTGTCCTGATCCTGCTAGTTTGCTTTGTAAGCTTTCTGGGTCACAGAGTCTTCCCGCAGAGTTCTAACCACCACCATCCCTCCCCCAAAGAGAGAACTCTAGCCAGCTAGTCCCACCCAACGTCTTCAGACCGCAGTGGAGGTGAGACTTCAGTTCACCTTTGGGACAATCACCAGGCCCAGAAAAGAGGAAATGCCTTTCACTGCTGCCAAGGCTTAGTTCTCTCATTTTCTGTGACAGGATGTGCCTTTCCTAGGACATTTGACAGTGGGTTGTTCATCCAGTTCCCTGAGGGCTGGCCCTGCCCACTGGCCCTACGGGATGGTCAGCCCAGAGCAGTTGCTTTGCTGCTGCACATGTGGCTCTTTTTCTGAGCAAGCACTTGCTGGGGCTTCAGGTGAAGCGACTTCAGGCGAAGTTTCTCTCTTTCCAGAACTGCTACACTCAGCCTGGGTTCCTGGTGGCTGCACTGTCTTCTCAGGGATCTCAGGGGATATTTGCTGCACTCAGGGAGTTTTTCTCCTTGAGCAAAGGCAAAGCTTCCTGGTGGTGGTGGGGGAGAGGGTGTAGATTAGATATTGGTGCCTCCTTATGGACAGGAGCTACTTGGAGCCTGGAGGGCCTGGCAACTCAGGCCCCTGCTAGAGCCACATGGGTTTCTGTGCTCCCTTCTGCCCTGTTCCCCACACTGCTTATTTTAAAACCCTTTATTTCCCTCAAACCTCCTGCCCTATCCCACCCCTTGTCCTCCATTCTTGGTCCCTGTCATAATTGGGAGAGAAAATAGAACCAGCAGTACCCCCCAACCCCTGGGTCAAGACAAGGTAGCAGTGGCAGTTCCTTTCTCCTGTCACAGGGGACAAGGATCACCAACCTCCACGCTCCAGGATTTAGGTTGG